>JANFAE010000142.1:0-227283 GCA_024613145.1 Pisolithus marmoratus
TGTGTCATTGTCTACCTGGATGACATCCTCATTTACTCCAATAATATTGAGAACCACAAAAAACATGTTTGTGAGGTACTTCACTGACTCTGGCAACACAGTCTCTATGCCAAGCTGGAGAAGTGCAAGTTCCACTCTGAGTCTGTAGAATATCTCAGATTTTTCCTATCACCTGATGGATTGACAATGTCCAAGGACAAGGTTAAGGCCATGCATGACTGGCCCAAACCCCGTAAAGTGAAAGATATTCAATCCTTCCTCGGCTTTGCCAATTTCTACCATCAATTCATTTATACAAATTACTCTGATATTGTGGTGCCTTTGACATGTCTTACCAGAAAGAACACACCCTGGAGTTTCTCTGAGGAGTGTCACCAGTCCTTTAATCATCTCAAGGAAGCCTTCTTGTCTGCTCCAATTCTCACCCACTTCCAACCTGGACTTCCAATAATGGTTGAGACTGATGCCTCGGACTATGCCATTGCTGGCATTTTGTCCGTCTCATGCCCAGACAATGAAATATGTCCCATGGCCTTTTATTCTCGGACCTTGACTGCTCCAGAGTTGAATTATGCCATTGTGGCAGAGATAACAGAACTGTAAGGACATGTAATATGTTGACTCAAGGAACCACATGGGGACTGCACACATACTCTATTTGAGAGACTGGGGATCATCATTGGCCAAACATCTGGGGAGGGTGGGCATGAGGAAAGGGGACTTAGTGAGATTGGTGTGAAGCTTGCAGTTCAAGATGTCCAAGGCCTCTTGTGACCTGCAAGTTGTGCAGGCTTAGCATGACCTGATGCACACTTCTTGGCTGTCTGCTTCATCCAGACCATTCTAAAGCTTAGAGGATGTGATGTGACATGTCTCTGCACAACTGACCCTATCACATGATCATGAGTGCTCTCACATATTTGCTTCCCTGCTTCAAGCTTCACCATTACTATTTGGTAGTACATAATGTACAACTTACTCTATGGGCTGCACTGCATCTTAGTAGTAGTCTACTTGTTGCAGTATATAAATATAGAATTTCTCTCTGTCCCCGCTTCAAGCTTCATTAATCATTCCCAGTGAAAACTGGACATGTGACCCAGTGTGACGAGATAAGACCTAGCAAGGCAAGTCAGATGAGGTCACATCACCTCACACCTGGCTAGTAAAATGAGAAGAACATAGTATGATGGGGCACAACCTCATATGATGCTGTAGGATATTTTTTCATGTGCAGTACTCGCTCATATCAAGTTATATACATTGTGCTCTGGTGGATCTCATGCTATATGATTGTATGTGAGCACATGTGGGACAGTGTTACAAAGTCACACTGGCTCATATATTTCCATATTCTGCACACCCATGCTATGCAGATATGCTCAAAAATGATGCTATATTAAACTCTAGGTAGACCTGATATACTGACTGGATGTGGGATGGGATGCAGGATACTGATACAGGGTTGGGTGCAGGGGATACATATGCACATCTGTATGGTATGGTACTCTGGGGGATGCAGAAACAGTGTGTGGAATGCATTTAATGCACTGATATGAGAGCTGGTGTTAACAATTAATTCAGCACATCCCATTGATCATCTGTCCAATGACTTGAATGTGGATAAATGGAAACCAAGTGATAGTCAAGGGGTAACTGTATGCAAAGGTAAGCTGGCATCATAGGTAAGTAAGGTACAAACCCGGTGTTGGTTCTACATGTGCCACTGGACCCAGTATCATACACTATGTCCATGAAGTGGAAGATGGAAAGGAACTGGGCAACTGCTCATAAGTGGGAATGGTAGCCCTGAGTTGAAGAGCCAATGCAACATCATCCACTGCAGCAGCCCAAAATGTCTGTTAGTATTTCAACTCTGGTGTAGAGTAAACTGAGCTTTTTGTTTCTTTTTGGTGGGTCTTGCAGTTTGCACATGTCCCTTCCATTTCTGGCCACATAGCTTGTGGTCTTCAAGATCATCATCATCGTTGTCATCAAGCACCTCTTCTTAGGTCATATCACAAATGGTCCTTTTTAGGTTCCCGCTGTTGTCCTGATGGTGTTTTCTCCAGGAAGAGTATGTCTTGTTACAGATATATTTGAGCTTCCATCCATTCTCCATGAGCTTGAAAGGAAGGAATTCTTTCTCCATCTGCAAGCATACAAATTGAAGTGCACTTGTGCTGGCCTCACCCTAAGTGTCAGGCACCATGCCACACTGGCCAAGCTCTTGCCATCCTCATCCTCGAGGTATGCATATAGACCATGGTTGCTGCCTGCAGCCTCTGGAGAGTCCAACCAATTGTCATAATCTGTCTTTGTCTAGAAGTGCACATTTGAATGTGTCTCACATGTCAGAGGCTTCTCATCTGCACTTGACAGGGGGAGTAGAGGTAGGTTACCACTAGGTATCAGAGCTAGGTCATGCATTGGTAACTCGATCGCATTCGCAAGCTGGTCAAAGAGATTTCTAGGTAAGAGTTAGTGATTTAGCCATACATGAGGAAGGCAGAACTCCACTTACTTGATTATATCACATTCAGTGATTACTTTGACTAAGTGCCATTCGAAAGCATTGCAATGGTCTTGTGACAAAGTGAGTTATGGCAACTCCTGCATATATGTGCCCTATACACTCACCACATTGTGTGTTGTGGGATTGGGAGGGTCAGCCATATGTATATGCCATGGTAGGAGTTAGTATGACAGAGGTGTGGATGGTGAGACGACTCACCATGTTGCCTGTTGCAGGATCAGGTGGGTCAGGCACATGCAAGGGGTTTCCCTATAGCACATATCAGTGTTAGCATGCTACTGAATCAAAGAAAGATCCTTACCTTGACATTCCAAACCCAAGCATGCTTGCACTGTCCTATACTCTTGTATAGGACAGTTATGATAGGCATCTTTGACTGTTTCAGCGCTAGCCTGGTTAATGACTGAACAGCAACCAACTGTCCTGTTCAGGTGCAGAGTGGCTTGATGAACTCTGGTGGAACAGATGTATTTGTCTTGCGAGGTTGTAGACAGAGCTTGATAAGGAGTAGTGGCAGCTGTCGCCAGTGGTGTATGCATGTCATGTGAGCCTATGTAGGCAGTGTGTATGTAGTACATTCATCAGCAAAGGTGGCCAAACCTAACTATGTAGATCCAGTAAGCCTCGGAGGAACCTGGTGATTCTAGCAACACCTAGCTAGTCATTGCAAGGTCATGCTAGATCTAGCAGAATTGAACAAGAGTTGAATGCACATCATGCTAGATCATGCAAGGTATAACAAGAAAGTGACAGGTCTAGCAAGACCTAGCAAGACCTAGTTCATCTACTGCACAACACAGAACCTATTAGCACAAGGCAAGCTACTAGTACAAAGTGACTTAGAAAAATTTTGGCCTTTCTGGTGCTTTCCAAGAATTTCAATCTCAGTGTCAACTTGGTGTTATCCCCCTTTTGCATCTTTCTCCTAACTCCTACCATCCGAAATGTCTCCACTCCTGATTGAGGTCAATTCCAGTTGCAAGGTTGAGTCAGTAAATGTTTGTGGATTGATCAAATTTTTTTTGCAACTCAAACAGGTGTTCTTAGGGTTAATAGAACCTGTCGCAGATATTGTTGCCTCATGACTGTGTTCAGGTATGTCCAGCACACTTTGGCTCATCAACAATAATGAATGGGCAACCCTCTCACCTCTTCTCTTGTCACTCCATCATGGCATCTGATACACCGCTTGTCTTACCAGCCAGCTGTACCACAACCAACAAAGGGCAAGAGACCACCCTAATCTTTCTACTTGGGTGGTCTCACTGCAACCATTGCAGTGTCAATTACTCACCTGCTGGATGGATCTCACTAAAGTTTGCCTACAACCATCAGGTGAAAAGCATATGATAGAATCTATGTGTAAGACTCTATGGAATGCCAGTGTGCATGGTCTCTTCAATGGTATCTCTGGCATGTGGCTTTGACAGATGAGATACCCTCTCTCTTGTTTCTGGGCCTATGATGAGAGTAAGAAATTCCCTGGATCTGGCAACCATAGTATGCTTTACCCATATTATAATCTATCATCGCTGATCCCCTCATGCAACAGCTGGCAGTATCACAGGCATAGTTGGAAACCCTGGAGAGGTTATCATGGTAAGCCATCCCCACATTTCCTCTAGCCTATAACATAACCCTCCCTGCACCACCTCCACAGGTTCACCTCCAATGTGACTTTGCAAAACCACCCAAAAAGCATTTCAATTACAAGCATTGTTTTGATGCTCTGTTCAGGGTGACCTATGTCGACCTTATTTCCCACTTTTTGTTGCAACTTACCTCGCTCAGACCATTGAGGCTGCAATACAGCTTGCCAATGCTCTTTGCATGGCACCATAGCCTTCGCATGGGAACTCATGATATGTCCAATATGGCCCGATAAGGCTCATGCATGCAGACATTCAATGTCTCCAGGTCTGCATCCTCAGACTTTTCTCTTCACATTATAACCTCATGATCTGTGCTCTGATTCATCTTCTCAGGCACTTTGAATGTGTGCATGAACTCATCCAGCCATTCAGGATCTGTTGTTGTAGCCTCCACAACTAGTAGGTCAACTTGCTGGTCACTGGTCATCCTCCACATGTCACATGTCTATGCCTCCAGCCTCACATTTTGCTTATGAAGTAACCCTGCCAGCAGGATACAAAGAAGAGTAACAAAGTCTCAATTCAGTATCAGACTACATCATACACTTTCAATCATTTTCCAGTTTTTGTGTCTGTGTTCTGTAACTGTGATTGTGGTATATTGCAACCATTACATAATACAAATCTTGATGTAACATGAAATTGGGACTGGTGTGATCTAGCAAGGAAAATGGAAGTACATACCTGGTGACTCTGAAAAATCACCAACTGATTGGAATATCATGCTCAGTAGCGCCTCAGACACCTGGCTTATGGTGTGTGGACAGAGAAAGTTTGACCATTAGTGTGACAAGGTATTTTACCTTGCTCAGTTTCTCCTGCAGCCATATTTCCCATGGGAACTAACTCATGGCAGCCACTGGAGAGCTCAAGTTTCCTGTTGGGGATGGGCATCATGGCTGTGAAATTTGAGACCACAGATGCAGTACATTGCCAAATGCCTGTATTTATATCTCATGCCCACATTGCAATAGAAAAATTCAAATTTCAACACCATGTGATTACAGATGCTAGATGAGTACACCTGTAAACACAATGTGTCAGTACTGGCGGCAGATAACATGACTGATCATACCAAAAACTAACATATGTGGCATGGGCAACAAACATATTCCAAGCACATCTCTGGCATAGCCATGGAAGACATGTCAGCATAGGCGATGGGGGTACACCAATGTGGTATGACCAACCTTAATATTGGTATGGGTGGGGTGTGCCACCATGACCAATGCTCCTATGAACCTAGGTAAACAGGGGACTAAGATAAAGGGCACAAGTAAGCGAGAACAGAAGAATCGGCATAGCAAGGGGTAGATGGGTCGACCTATCGACCAATTGACCCATCTTTCACACTCCACTGAGCTGACTTCTGAACTCCACTTCCAAAGCAACCCAATGCGACCTTTTGTGGCACATGATTGTGGCAGTGTGGGTGTTTTTGTGCCACTGAAATGCTGTGTCAGCATGTGTCAGCAACCCCTTTGGGTGGGAATTTCGGATTCTGACAAGGCTACCCCTTGCTGGCTTCTCAGCTCGCCTCCAGCTTGTGGACCCCTTGCTATGATGAATCTGCCATGAGAACCCAACTTCAACTATCATGTGACCCTACTTTATGGCAAGCTAATAATGGTAATTTTCGAACTGGCCTTCCTGGTGTGCTCCTGATTTCACCTGATTCACATCATTCACACTACAAATAAAAAGCACATAGCATGCTATATGCATGTATTCCCATATACAAGTCAGTGCATAGCATTACAAACGGAAATGAGCAGCATTGTAAGCATGCATGAAAAAGGGTTCATTCAAGAGTACAGATGTGCAAAGAAATTTATCAGCATGAAAAAGGTAAGCTAAAGAGGAAAAGAATAGGAAAACCTGATGGCATAAATGTGGGGTCACAGTGAGAGTGTGCATGTATGCGTGGTCGTGAGTTTGTGATTTGTGTATTGTATGAACATGTGATGGGTCGGACAGAACATCAGGCATAGAATTGAATGACAGGGGTATATGGAAAAGTGAAGTTGACAGTGGAGGTTGCAACCACAACAATCAGCATGAGGTGCAGAGAGCTAGGTACAGCAGAAAAGATACCAAGCAAGCAGGACATACAAGGACATGGCCATAAGTAGTGGGCATGGACATTGGCGCAGGCATGGAGGTCCCTCAAACTGGTCCCTCTTCACTTCTCTTATCCTGTCCAACTCCTCTTCCAAACCCCTCTTCTTGCCCATGCCCATATCATTGCTCATTCCACCACTCATTCCTTTGACATTCACATTGACATCCATTCCAATACTTTCATCTCCCATCATGTCAAATCCAAATCCCTCTGGCACACCCACCTTGTTCAAGTCTTCCCCACTGATGAGGTCTTTGAGGATCGCTTGACACCATTCCTCGGTAAGACCCATCCCTGCAAGTGGATCGATTCATATGTCAGTTCCAACACCGCCCATGAACAACAGACCACTGCCATCCCCATCAATACCCTCTGCATTCGCCAATTGTGATGGTGGTCCAATCTCATCACTGTCTGTTACAGGGTATGTGACCATTGTGGCCAAAGAAGACAGAGAGGCAGTTGATGGGGTTGCTGAAGAGGTTGTTGAAGTGGGAACGAGTGCATCTGTTAACGAATTTTCAGTGGACAGGTGCAGACCACATGGCATCCTTAGAACTCTTGACATCTCCTGGATGACTTTGAGGTGCCTGAGATGTTTCTGCACAAAATCATAATTTCATGAGTAACCATCCCACCATGTGACACACAGCATGAGTGGAAGGCACAGTATGTAGAAAAGGAACCCACCTCCAACATATCTGACAACCCATCCTTCATGAACAGTTTCAGTAATACATCATGCATGCCTGACAAGTAATACATCATGATCTCAGCCGGATGTGAATTGCTTGTCATCGAGATAATAGGTGTAATGTGGTCAAATCAGCAAATCAATGACATTGCAGATATACCATCCATCTTGAGCATTACAATGTCCTAAAGCCATTGCAATTGCAAAACTTGTCAACAGCCAACCCCAACCATGCACAGTAGACAACTCACCATCAGCACCAAATCATACTTCTCCAAGTTCATTTTGTTCACTGCCACATTAATCACACACCCAAGCACCTCCAAAAACTTGCTGTTCAGTCTCTGACTCACAGCATCATCATTGACAGGAAATATGTGTGGCAGGACTACCCATCTGGGAACAAATGTCGACCTCCTGACTTGTAATTTCTGTCCTCCACCAGATGAAGATGATGCAGTGCCAGAGGTCCCTGATGAAAGTTCCTGGATGCTGGGGTTCATGGGCATGGGTTGAACAACTAAGGTCTGCAAATGCAGCTTTGAGCCTGTGTAAGCAGTGTAATGTCCTGTGGCTGTACTGACACATTTCCCATTTCGGTAATTGGCTGCACATGTGGTGTTCTGCCTCATACCTTGCAAGGCCACTGTTTTGAATATGGAGGGTTTGTTGTCATTCTGCACCCATTGAGGAGGCACCCCCTGATTCCAGTGATCATTTGCAGCATTCCAGATGTGTTTTGAGAGGTGGTGAAATGGCAAAATGGTAATGCCAAGTTGCATAGGGTGCTTGCAGGCTCTCAGTCAAAATTTATTGTCATTTTTAGGGTTCATTTGATTCTTTCATGACAGTGAGGGCCCTTGAAGGTCCTAGGGTTGTGTGTGAAGCTTTTTAGAGGCAAAGTTAGTGGCACAGGTAAGCTGTCAGACCATGTCATCTGGTACTTAGTGTGTTGACTCCAACTGTTGGCTAACATTAATTTTCTGACTCCATGTGAGTCAGTGAACTGCTGTCTAATCATATCCTTGAACCTGCCTCTGGTTCCATATCAATTACCATTGGGCATCTTTCCAGGTATGGTAAGTCTGATGGTGCTTGGATCATTTCTGCTCTTGCATTCCTTATCTCCAGCTTTGTTACTGTTGACTTGAGATTCACACTATATCCCCACCCAGTTCCAGCACACTTGAGCACCCCTGCTCCCAGACCTCAGGTGGGGAATTCCATGTGAGGTGACCTTGGTAGGTTCCATGTCGGTTTGGCCTGTGTTCTTGGGCAAGTGGTGGGCATATCACCTCTTGCGGCTAAGTGGACTGTCCTAACTCTTCACCAGGGTCCCCAGAGCCAGGCCCTGTCATTTCAGATGCACACAATGATGGTTTGGCTATGGTGTGCTCAAGGTGGGTCACTTGGTTATGACAGTGATTGCAGCAATTTTTCACAGGAGAAGTGCAATGATGAAGCTGTGATTGGGTGCTCTGATGTGGCCAATGTCCTTTTGCCTCCCTCAATCTTCAACTCAACAATGGCACTGTCACATATCAAGAGTGGCATGTTGGCCACACTAATCTTGAGGATTGTCAATGAAGGCAGGGCAGGATTATGAAGCAAAGGCAGATTTCTGGATAGTATTGATGGAGAAGGTTGGACTAGTGGCTGAATAAGACTCTGAGAGGGGTTATATGAAGATGAGGGTAAGAGGAGTTGTTTAGCAGTGAAAATTGAAGCAGTTGAAGAGGATGAGGATGATAGGTTGGTAAGCAGCAATAATTCTTGGCAATCTGGTGGTGGTGCAAATGACTTGTCAAGCTCAAAGGCACCAGGTATATCAACTGATGATGGTGAGTCAGGTTCTGGACAATGGAGGGAATCTGTTGGGAAAAACTCTGAATCTGGGGAACTAAGCTCTGGGATATCTCAGGTGTTAGCAGCAGGGACAAAAAAGGTCAGAAGATGATATTGAAAGATGACAGAAGGGCTCTAAGAGCTCTTTGAGTTCTGTTCTGTGGTGGGTAGGTCATAAAGATCTCCTTTCCAGATCTACAGACCCCTCACAGTGGGCTCCAAAACAATGTGGGCTACTCTTCTTGTGAGAGTGTGAAGAGAATAGTAGGGAAAGCTGTAGGCAATGCCTAGGCTCATCCCAAGGGGTGCTGAGTTGGAAGGAGATAGAAGACAGGACTAGAAGATGAGAGAGAAATTTTCTTGGTATTCAGCAAGGCATAGGCATGGAAAACTCAAAAGTCTGCCTTAGATGGTTGCAGAATGACTTCTGGGGACTGGAAATATTTCTTGGAGGCAGAAAACTCGAAGGGTAGCTATTAAGGATTCTTGAACTTGTAGGTGGACACTGTAGACTCAGTAGCAGACTTGTAGTAGATGAAGCAGTGTTTCTGGGGCAGGAGGACTCAAATACAATGAATAGATGACAAGACAGGCTCTGGGGACTCTGGGGACACTCTGGAGACTCAAAAATACTCTGGAAAACAACTCTTGGGACTCAGGAAAACTCTTAGACATGCAGATGTGATGCCAAAGGGTGGGTGGTTATTTTTCTAGGTACTGCAGACTTTTGTAGCATAGGGGCAGTGGTATTTAAGGTAAAAATTGGAATACTTTGGATCTATCATGTGTCAAAAGTAATAAAGGAAACATAAAGGCTGATGTATGGACAATCACATGCACTGCAGTGATGTAGACAGAAATTAAAACAAACAAAGAGCAGAAATGCAAAGGTAAGTAAAGAAGAAAAGGGTATAACTATGCACTTGGGATGGAAGGAAGTGCAATGTGGGCTGCTGGCAATTTCATCAGCTAATCTGGGGCACAGAGGGCAGCGTTATTTGGGGGTGGCAGTTTTGGCACTAGCAGAGAGGGTATAGGTGCTGAGGAGATCAGGTGATGCATGACAGGTCAGAGGGGATCGCCAACAGACAGTGTTCAGTAATCACATGTTGAGAGGGACTGTGAGGGGACTGCATGTGATAGGGGACAGGCCTATTATGGTAACTGATGAGTCAGTGGCGATTTTGCTGGCAGGAATAGGAGTGTGCAACATGTGTGACATGTGTGATGTTGTAGGGAGAATATCCTCCCTACTAAAATATTTCATCTATTTCATTGTTTTTACTTACTGATTTGTTTTTATACTTTGTTGTTATCTTTTTACATAGTGTTTGGACGCATTGTGGCTTATGTAAGCCCACATGAGTACTTCAAGTGTACTGTACATACTTAGAAGAAGAACAGACAAGCTACCTCAGATGAAAAGCCAGAATTGAGATGAAGAAGACTCAGAATAATATTCTCCATCCCCAGATGTTCTATAGACATTTCTTTGAGTTTCTTCTGGATTTTTGGGTGCATTTTTCATCTTTTCTCCTTACTCCTTGACTCTATACCAGGCAACTCAAGCCTCCTGGGTCAAATTCACCCTTCTCTCTTCTCACTAGGAGAACCTATACTAAACCCCAGGGTCCCCATCACCCATCTCTACATCTGGACCCCACTGCAAGGGGGCTGTTTGCTTGGTGACCCCACTTCTCCCACTACCTCTGAGCTTGTGCACATGATTTCTCATGACTGGACATGCCAACCTCTCGCTTTTCGGGATTCGGATTCTACTCGACAAGACCTTTTGAACGGTGCCTGTTTTGTCACATCCACTTCAGTACTTCCAGAGATATTCTTATTTTTGTGGAGAAAGGCTCTGTAGGACGAAAACTGGAATAACTTGGGACAGGGTGTGCTGTTTTTCATGTTTCTTCATTCACCCACTTCTCCTTGCACACCTCTACCATCTCCTGAAGTTTTGTAGAATTCCATCAAGCAGTTCTTCCCCAGTGCACTGCCATCCTCCTCCCCTGCCACAGCCTAGCTCCCTGGCACTGCCCTTCGCATTTTTGAGCTGTTTTGAGTTGTAGGAAGCCCTCCCCCACCATCTAGAGTCAGTAGACAAGCCCTTTCGAGACCCATCAGCCACTTTGAAATCCCAGACACTTTGAGACACCCAGATGCACTCTGAGCCCTTTTGAGATGTATTCAAGACATAGACACTTCATTTAGATGCACCCACTTCATTCATAGATGTATTCCAGACATTATACCATTGTTTTCTTGTACATATTGCAGTCGAGTGAGGCTGCAAGTTTGAGAGCTAAGTGTTCAAGTTGCAATGGCGACTAGTTTCAGTTTTTTGGTGGTTGAAACCACCTCAAGACATATCATACAGGGTTTCTCCACCCTCTTCCCCTCCCTTCATGGTTCATTGCCACACCCCAGCTCCCCCCATATACTTTGTGGTCACATCAAGTGCCCCCCACCCCCTTACTTTTTACCCTTCAAGACCAGTGTGGACATCGAGGCATGGTTTACCCTCAATAATTCTGTCAATTACTGATTACAGTGATATATATTCTTTTTGAGCTCATATATACTACTCATGATGAAAGAGGCATGCAGACTGTCTCGAGCCCCACTCAAGTCACCCCCAGCGATTCTCAGGGCAGGCTGAGGACTTGCCATGTTACCTCAAGGAACATAGCAGAGTATGGTAAGGCCCAGGGTGCAGTGGATGCCCTGTCCCTCATCCAGTTTGCAATTGATGGAGGCATCACCTCATGTTGGAAGGCTCTGGAGCTACCTTGTGGCCAGCACCTTGATCATCAAGCAATGGGAGAATTTCAAAGCTCTCATAACTCTCCAGTAACCCTGAGCTCGAGCCAATCGAGGATGTTCATGCATACTTCAAGGAGTTCTATGCCTTCCTCAAGGGGATGTGTTGCAGTGAGCTAAGCTCAGTCCCAGCATTAGGGGCCTACCTTACATCATTTTCAGGTTTTGTTCTTGGGTATGGTGAGTCAGAATGCCTTGGAGTTGAGCCATCAAGGCCAGCTGTTCCTTTGAGGCCTCCCACAAGTCAAGCTTGAGGTTTTGAGGAGGCTTGTGTCCAGGTACCCCCTGTTCGAGTTGGGCCACCTGTGGCCTATCAGGCCATTGTTCATGTTATGAAGGAGGTTATCAAGGATGGGGTAGACTGCTCACCCCCTCATCTAGCTTTGAAGGACTCCTCATCAGCTCATGAGTCCCCTGAGGAACCCTCTCAGCACTCACACTTGCCCTTGATCAGTTACCAGTTGGACACCCCTGTGGAGTACTCTCAGTCTCATTCTAGAAGATGCTCCCAGGGAGAGGTGCACTTGAGCATGAAGACTCCCTCATTCCTCCTTCAAGGCATGCCCTCAACTTTGAAGACTCCCCCTCATTCCTCCTTTGCAGCATGCCCTCAACCTTTGAAGACCCCCCTCCTTTGCCTGAGCATGATTCAAGCAGCTCATCCCCTTTGCTGAGTCCTAATGCAGGCTTGTGGCACACTGCAGCTCAGTCATGGCAGTGTGTCATGGATAAGCAGGCTGGTGAATTGGCTTCAAACTTGCTTCATGGCTGAGAGAGGACCAATGGTCATATCCATGCTGAGTTGATCATTTAGAGAGTACAAAGGTTTGCCCCCCTCACTCCCAGTTGACATCTACCAGGCCTTGAGACCTCAGTTTGGCCCCAACTCGCTCTCATCAACCTTGTGAGCCCTCGAGCACCCCCTCGAAGAGCTCATTTCATCTCATACCTCCCTCGAGGCACCCTGTTCATCCTGCCCCTTGTTGTGGGTCATGCCCAGGGAGCTCATTCCTACTTGAGGGACCCCTACATTGCTGTCAAACCCTGCCCCTGCAAGTTTTGAGTCCCATTTGAGAGTGTCAGGTCACTCACTTCCCCTTTGAGAGGCTATGGCTTTGAGCAGGTATCCCTCTGGCTATCAAGAGGTCTCGAGGCACCAGGTTCTGCCTCAAAGATTTAGTTTTTGTTTCTTCTGTGGTCACAAGGGGCACATTCAAGTGCAGTGTGGAGTCTTTGCTTCATATCTAGCTGCAGGGAGGTGTGGAGTGGTTCAAGGTCATGTCATACTACCTACAGGTGAGGAGATCCCTTGTGAGGCACTTGGGCACATGTTACAGGCTCATTTGGACTTCTGGGCCCTCACTTGTGGCCCAGGAGGGTTGGCTTCTTGGTTACCTTTCCCACCTTTTAGTTCAGGTTCAGCCCTGCCCCCTGCTACTTCTCAAGTTCGACCTGAGATGACTTGGAGGTATCCTTCGAGGTCACAAACTACCCAGTCCCCTTCAAGAGTTGAGTGGTCCCCTCTGAGCTACCTTCAAGCTCCCCCCAAGCTTCATTCCCCCTTCAAAGTGCCCTTGAGTCACTTCAAACTGCATTCCCCCTTCAGCTGAGTAGTGGTTTTATTTCTTTTATGAGGTTTCTTTTCTTTCAAGCTTGCATTTTCACAGTTTTAGCTAGAGTTTTGTTTCAAGGATGATACCCTGGCCTTGCCTTATGATACAGCTTGGTGCATGATGACTGGGGACAGTCACCATCTAAAGCCCCCTTGGATGTAGGGAGAATACCTCCCTACTAGGATATTTCATTGTTTTTACTTACTGATTTGTTTTTATACTTTTCTTGTTATCTTTTTACATAGTGTTTGGATGCATTGTGGCTTATGTAAGTCCACATGAGTACTTTGAGTGTACTGTACATACTTGGAAGAAGAACAGACAAGCTACCTCAGATGAAAAGCCAGAATTGAGATGAAGAAGACTCAGAATAATAATTCTCCATCCCCAGACATTCTATAGACATTTCCTTGAGTTTCTTCTGGATTTTTGGGCACATTTTTCTTTTCTCCTTACTCCTTGACTCTATACCAGGCAACTCAAGCCTCCTGGGTCGAATTCACCCTTCTCTCTTCTCACTAGGAGACCTGTACTAAACCCTAGGGTCCCCATCACCCATCTCTACAATGTTAGAGTAAGCAGCAATGTCATTAGAGAAGATGCCATGATCATAGTAGTAGGGCACTTGAGAGAGTAATGGATGACACTGAGAAAGGCCACTACAGTCAGTTTTCAGCCTTAGGGAGTATAGACTCCCCACAGCATAGGCAATTCCATGATCAAGGCAAAATTAGCCTGCCCAGATTTAGCCTTTTTAGGCAGCCTGCTGTGCTTTTTCCAGCAGTCATCTTCCATGTGACCTAAGTTTGACAGTAGCCACATTGGGTTTCCCCTTATGATGGCACTTATCAGTAGTATGATTGTTGCAAGCCACAGATACTACAGGCCTTAGAGGGCTCCTTCCATTTATTATTTACTTTCTTCTGAGTAAATAATGTTGATCTTGTGGGGTGCCCTGCCTGCATTTGTACTCATCTACTAGTACAGCCATAAGTTCTTCGACTGTGACTGAATCAACTCCCTTTCTGGCAATCTGGCCTGCCATGTATGATGTGGTAAATGTTGTCCAGGACTCTGGCATGTTTAATAATAGAATATCCTTGAACTCATCATCCAGGACTGGCTCCCCCACAGCTGATAGCTCATTCCTCATTCACTTGAGTTTATTAATATGCAGCACGATGTTGTCACCCTTGGGACATTTAGCATCCAATAGCTCTCTCTTTGCAATGAGAGTGGTTTGAACACCATGTGTCTGATGAGCCAATTTTAGGTTTTCCCACATTTGTGCCACTGTCTCAGCATGCATAATGTGGTCCATTTGTTGGTCATCGATATTAGTCAGTATGAGGGTTTGCACAATTAGGTCTTTTTCTTCCCATGCTGCAATCTCAGCACTGTTACTTGAGTCCTCTGGCTTCAGGCAGCTCCCCATGGCATACTTAAAGACTCTATGCAGGCATAAGAATTTTTGCATTCTAATTCTCCATGTGTGCCAGTTGTTGTCTTTAAGTGTATCTACTTTGTATGAAGAGATGGTGCCAAGGTTTCCTACCCTACTGCCAGTTCCATTATATTGTTTGTGTGTGTTGTGACATCTACAAAGTCTTTGGCACTTCCCAACATAGTGACATGAAGTTTTTATTTAGATAGTGATAATTCAATAGAGGTTTTGTTTATAGCAACAAGCCAGGGCTCATAACCTGTAGAGTGAGCTCAATCATGAGAGTAATTGATAAGATAATTGATTATTATCCTCACCCTGACTACTCAGGCTTATATACTATGTGAGAATATTATTCTAGAATAATCTACTGCAATATGGAACATTCAGCTTACCTTGGAGTTCATTGTATGGAATGCCAGTATCTACTACATGATACCAACACTATACAGTGCAGTAAATTGTTTCCTTTGTTTAAGTGTCTTACTTATTACTCTTAACATTGTAAGGTCCCATGCTGGGACTGTTTTATTATATGACACCAGGTTCAACACCCATGTCTCACTCTTGTTTCTACTTAGTGTATTTAGTCTCATATGAAAGTAGGACCACCTCAGACATTTGCCACTACACACACATAACTGAGTTATTGTATAGATCTATTAGGTTATGAGCCCTGATGGTGCTGGAAGCTGGTCCCTACTAGAAGCACACAAAGGCCACTCATATTAGGACATCCTTGGGTTTGTTGGCCAGGTGTGAGCCAAGCAGTTCCCATTGTACCTAATTATGTAGGGGGTGAGTGTGGCTTTTAAGGGGAGTGTTGGGATGAGAATCCACACTCTAGACAGGGTAGGAATGGTTGGGTAGCCTAGTGGTAAGGCACCCCAGTACTAGTGGGAGGACCCAGGTTTGATCCCTGGTCTGGCCAGTATTTTCAGTCATTACCCTGTTCAAACACAAAAACTCAAATAACTTCAGAACCATGAATGCACATGCAACATCTCATATCATCTTGCAGGCTTTGTTTAGTAGAGTCATGTCTTAAAAAAAGTGAGCAATTCGGACCAGAATTGCCTGAGTTACACCCTAAACAGGGTAGGGGGTAGGAGGAAGGGTATGTGCTGACAAATAATGGCTCAGTACAGTGACACAAAATGCAGGGTAATACTCAAGGGTAGTGGGGAGAGGCTGGAGAATGAAGAAACATGAAGAGCCGCGCACCCAATCCTGAGTTATTCCAATTTTTGTCCTGCAGGGCCTTTCTCCAGAAAACGGCAGATATCTCCAGAAGCGTTGAGGCAGACGTGACGAAAAGTATATCGTTCACAATGTCTCGTCGAGTAGGATCAGGATCTCAAAAAGCGAGAGATTTGGCGCAATGTCACTGGGGTATTACAGCCTCACTTGACTGCAAAAACACAAAGATAACAATGGCGAAATGTCTGGGGTGGATCACGGCATGCCTATGGGTGATCACGAATGGATAGCAGGGAGGATTCGGCATCTTGATTGGTCTCAGAGGTCTCAGAGGGGTTGCTGGGGAGCATGTGCACGAAAATCCAAATATCTTGAGAACGGCTGGGAGGATCAACAAGCAGTATATATTACCGGGTAGCAGTCGCCAGGTACTACGGACAGGGCAAGATTCGAAAGACCCGGTAGAGAAATGAAAAAGATATGGGCCACAGAGTAGCACTAGTCTGTGTGAGCACGAAAAAATGTAATAACTCGAGAACGACGCGTGCCTACATCGAGTTTTCGGTATCGTTCGGTAGGTCTCGTCGAGTAGAGTTGGCTCCCAAAAAATCGAGAGATTCGGCATGAGATTGACGGAGCTACGTATGAACACGAACAGGGGGTGGGGGGCGACGGGGTGCTGGTGAACAACGGCTGAGCGCGGCGCTACGGAACTCAGGGGGACGATAGAGTGGAACGTGGAGAACACGAAGAAAAAGGAACTAGGGGAATACGCGCACCCAATCCCAAGATATTCCAAAATTCGTCCTACCAGACCTTTCTCCAGTAAATGGCTTATAACTCTGGAACAAAAGCAGCGATGCTGACACAAAAGGCACAGTTGGAAAGCGCTCGAGAAGTAGAACTAGATTCCCGATTTTCGAGAGGGCCGGCCGCGTCGTCGTCGAGCTATCGTGCATACCTACGTCGGTGGTTCACATAGCTACTGTGGGGTTTGAAAGATTTGAAGTACCTACGTCGGTTGTTCAAAATCTCCGCCGTAGCTACTGTGAGGTTTGAAAAATTTGAAGTACCTACGTCGGTGGTTCAAAATCTCCGCCATAGCTACTGTGGGGTTTGAAAATTTTGAAGTACCTACATCGGTGGTTCAAAGACTCACACTGTAGCTACCATGGGGTTTGAAATTTTGAAGTACCTATGTCGGAGGTTCAAAAACTCCGCAGTAGCTACAGCGGGGCCCAGAAAAGTTTAAGTACCTATGTCGGCCGTTCAAAAACTCCGCAGTACTATCGTTGGACCGGTGTTGCAAAATCCTGGAAAGATTTCTGAATAGCTCACTGATGACCACCGATATAAATGAGAAAAATATACGATCTTGTAGGAAATTGAATGTAGAACAAGCTCCAAAAGAGAAAGAAGAGAAAGATCTTGAGTTGATGTTGCCAGAGCGATGCCGGTGTAAAAAGTGAAAAATGGGACAGTGTTGCAAAATTTCTCACAGGCATATGGGAGCATTGTCACACCGTGTCACACCTGCACATACAACTCCGACGCCATCGCTGCAGGGAGTACACTTGACACGTTTCAGTGTGCCGTGACTCGCCAAGCGCTCTAATATAACTCCGCTCAAATTTGTCACACTTTGAGAGTCCAAGAGCTGCAACAAATGCATGGCTCATGATGATAATATTTCTCTTGTCATTGCCTTGTATAAGTATGCCGAGGCTGGGGAAGAGCAGATAGCGTCTCCTGAAAAAATTACAAATTTTTTGGTGGTGGTTTCATTCGTGCCCTGAGTGATTTGTGTCAGGAAAGGGGGGTTAGCCTGGTAGACTCAAAGCTGGGTGCTGTTTAAGAGCTCTTTTTTTTTAAAAAAATATAGTGCTATCCGTCTACTATATATCTTTGTACATGCAACAGCATGAGGTCATAACAGTGTTGTGTTGTGTGCTACAATGGATTTTGCAACACTGTCCCATTTTGCAACACCGGTCCAACGATAGTAGCTACAGCAGGGCCTGAAAATTTTAAAGTATGTACCTATGTCGGAAGGTTCAGGAACTCCACAGTAGCTATGGCGGGGCCTGGAAATGTTGAAGTACCTATGTCAGAGGTACAAAAACTCTGCAGTATCTAGAAAAGTTTGAAGTACCTATGTTAATGTAGCCATTTAACAATTTGCAAGAATGGGCAATTCACTGAATTGCTGATTGGTTGAATGGTAGATTGCAGATTGGTTGAATGGTCCAATTATCAAATCAGCAAATGGATCAATACTACCAATCCAATAATTCATGAGGCAATAACATGATGAATGTCTTTGTAAAGAACATGTGGTGTAACATGGTAAAAGAACATACATACTTTGATATTCAATGTTTTTAAATGGAGCGCTGCACAACATATACTACGCGTTTTGTACATAACATATACAATGTTATTAGCATGTAATTGGCAAATTTAATTATAGGAGAACACAAGTAATGTTAAATAATGTGTTATTTTGAATAACATGCTTCAGACATAGTATCTCTGTTTTCAATGTTTTTTTCATGTTATCAGTCATAACATCAATCAATGCTTCCAGTGTGTAGTCCTTCTGATGTGGATGCAATTGTTTGCATTGATGCTTGTTTTACTCAGAAGCGCAGAAGTGGACTGCCAGATGATCCTGTAAACCCAACAGCTACAGTTTTCCTTTCACCAGAAGATATTCATGCCATGGAATGTGAGGTTGATGGATTGAGGAAGTCAAAGTCTGCAATGCAAAGAAGGAGTGGCCAGGCTTCAAAAAGAAATCATGGAGATGATGATGTATTTGAGGAGGGAATGAGGATATCAACATCAGTGCTGAAGGGTTGTAATGAGTCCTTCACTGCAGCTGATGAGAGGCGTCAAAAAGTGAGGCTTAATCATGTATTCTAACTTGATTGTTCTGATGGCTGTTCAGGCAAGTACCCAGTTCTTTTCAGATACTGGTGTCATGGCTCTACTCTGTCGCCATGATCGTGTTATTCACCTTGCAAACATGACTTCAGCTGGGGAGAAGCAACACTATGCACTTGCCCTCATCAAATCACTTTTTGGCCACCTCCCAAGTAATTTTCATATTGGGTTGTTATATGATATAGGTTGTCAACTGGAGCAGAGCTGCAGAAAGTGGGGCTTTCTCAAATCATTTTTGCCTCGTATTTCTTTTGCCATTTCAGTATTTCATGCCTTTGGACATCAATGGGCATGTCAGCTTATCTATCACCCCAGGAAAAGAGAAGGATTTGGGTTGTCTGATGGGGAGGGTTGTGAGCGTTTTTGGAGTTCAATCAAAGGACTGATACCATCTCTTCGTGTTTCTGGGGTATGTGTACAGTTTCCTACCTGTGTTTTAGGCTAATGTTATATTTAGTATCATCAGCGCCTCTTTGTCATTGACTTCCAGGTGCACCATCTTGACATGAAGAGCCTCATTGGTCTTGGTCAGTGGATTTTGCGCCACTGGAACCATTGTCAAGAAAAGAAGGCTGCTGCAAGCAAAGGCCTAAGGAGATGTGGAGTTGATATCCCAACTCTCCAAGCTGAATGGGATGCCCAAGTTGCTGCACAGACAAAGCCAACCCCTCGTAAGCTGCTTGTATAAATAATGATAAATAATTTTCCTCACTCACCATGAAATTAGGGCACAGCTCAAAGGCTGTTGAGAATATAGTATTGCAGGTCATGGAAACTCAGAAGTCATTGGAAAATTATGAAGCAAAGCTAGTAGTGCTGGAGCAGGATCTTCTCCATGGGGTACCTGACATGATAAACCTGAATATACAAATCACAGAGTGTCATAAAAAGATTATGAATTTCAAGCAAGCATTGCAGAGGCAGAAGACAACTCTTGGGATGAATGGGCCTGCAGACCTTGCTAGAATGCAGAATAGTTCTTACCTCCAAATCAGTTCTATATTATCCCCACCATTGACAGGGAATCTTATTAAGACCTTCATAGCTTCGCATGCATGCATTAGCAATCAAGAAACGTATCCGAGATCGTCTCCGTCAACGAAAGTTTGAGTTGGAGAGACTGGAACGGTCATATCGGCACACAGTCAGTGGTAAGAGATCCTCCTTAATGAATAACCTTGCATTTGACTGTTCTTCAAGAACAAAGACTGCAATACCACACAGAAGCATCTGTTAAGTGGCGAGAACCAGGAATAGTCAAGCTGGCTAGTAGCTACAATAAATTGTGCCTGCAAATGGTAGGCCTCATACACAAAGGGAAAGCACCTCATGGGTCCATTGCACCACTCTTGATTCCAAGAGATTCATTATTCAAGCTGGATGTGGATGATGATATCTGGCAGGATGTTGGTCTTGGGGATGATGCAGATGGTTTGTTACCCCTATGGTTAGCTGATGAAAAGGTACGCTCAGGGATCAGGTCACTCCTTGAGCTGAGGAGATGTGAAGAAGAGGAAAGGCGTTTGTTGCATGAAAAAAAAGCCTTGGTGCTGTGGTTTTCAGAAGAATGGGGTTGCATGCAGAGGGCTAGGGAGGATGCAGGTGAGCAAGACTTGTCTTAGCATTACCATAGCTAACATCAAATGTAGATGATGATCTGGCATATGAGCTCAACTGCAGAGCATCTACACTGGCAGGGCTTTGCTTCATGTGGCAGAAGCAACTAAGGGACTTTCCTGGGATTGCATATGAGGACTGGGGTCTAAGTGATGAAGATCTGCACAGAATAGTGCAAATTCCTCATTTCATGTGTGATGCAGATGATGGGGAGAGGTTGGATGGCTTTGAGTCAGAGGGTGAAGGGGAGGATGATGGAATGCTGGATGATGAGTTGTTATATGTTGCTGAAGAGTTTGCCTTGGCAGATGAATATCACCAACAAAATGATATGTCATTGGGAGAATTGTCTTGGGGAGATGAATTGGACAATGATCTATTAGACATGGACCCACCATCATCTCCAAGTAAAAGAGTTCGTAGATGAGAATATTATATGGTGTATATTGTGATGTATGTGATGTAGTGAAATAGAGAATGAGTGTGATGGTATTGTTCCCCTCCATTAGGGAAGGTGGGATGTCCCATCATAGCCTCAGAGGCTGCCATGGGACATCCCTTTCACCTTCATCAGGGGAGGTGGGATGTCCCACCATAGCCTCAGAGGCTGCTGAGGGACATCCCTGTCACCATCATAAGGGCTGGTGGGCTGTCCCACCATAACCTTAGAGGCTGCCATGGGACATCCCATTCACCTTCATAAGGGCAGGTGGGATGTCCCACCATAGCCTCAGAGGCTGCCATGGGACATCCCTTTCAACTTCATGATTGGAGGTGGGATGTCCCATCATAGCCTAATAGGCTGCCATGGGACATCCCTTTCACCTTCATCAGGGGAGGTGGGATGTCCCACCATAGCCTCAGAGGCTGCTGAGGGACATCCCTGTCACCTTCATAAGGGCAGGTGGGCTGTCCCACCATAGCCTTAGAGGCTGCCATGGGACATCCCATTCACCTTCATAAGGGCAGGTGGGATGTCCCACCATAGCCTCAGAGGCTGCCATGGGACATCCCTTTCAACTTCATGAGGGGAGGTGGGATGTCCCATCATAGCCTAATAGGCTGCCATGGGACATCCCATTCACCTTCATAAGGGCAGGTGGGATGTCCCACCATAGCCTCAGAGGCTGCCATGGGACATCCCTTTCAACTTCATGATTGGAGGTGGGATGTCCCATCACAGCCTAATAGGCTGCCATGGGACATACCTTTCACCTTCATAAGGGGAGGTGGGATGTCCCACCATAGCCACAGAGGCTGCCAAGGGACATCCCTGTCACCTTCATAAGGGCAGGTGGGATGGCCCATCATAGCCTCAGAGGCTGCCATGGGACATCCCTGTCACCTTCATAAGGGGAGGTGGGATGTCCCATCATAGCCTAATAGGCTGCCATGGGACATCCCTTTCACCTTCATAAGGGGAGGTGGGATGTCCCACCATAGCCCCAGAGGCTGCTGAGGGACATCCCTGTCACCATCATAAGGGCAGGTGGGATGTCCCACCATAGCCCTAGAGGCTGCTGAGGGACATCCCTGTCTCCTTCATAAGGGCAGGTGGGATGTCCCACCATAGCCTCAGAGGCTGCCATGGGACATCCCATTCACCTTCATGTGGGGAGGTGAGGTGTCCCATCATAGCCTAATAGGCTACCATGGGACATCCCTTTCACCTTCATAAGGGCAGGTGGGATGTCCCACCAGATCCTCAAGGCTGCTGAGGGGCATCCCTGTCACCTTCATAAGGGCAGGTGGGATGTCCCATCATAGTCTCAGAGACCTCCATGGAACATCCCATTCACCTTCATGAGGGCATCCCTGCCACCTTCATGAGGGGAGGTGGCATATCTCACCATAGGCTCAGAGGTTGCCATGGGACATCCTTGCACCTTCATATGGGGGGTGGGATGTCCATCATAGCCTCATAGGCAGTCATGGGATATCCCATTCACCTTTATACAGGCAGGGAGGCTGTCCCATCATAGCCTAGACAAAGGTAGGAGTGCCATACATGGCAGGCCCTGCTAGTCATGCTGTGGCATGTATTACTAGTAGCAGTGGTGCCATTGAATGATGCAGCCACCAATGGATATGCTGACCCATGATTGCTCCTGAGGTAGTCAAGGCACATCCCAATTGCCTGTGGAGGGGGTGATGTCTGCATGGGAGCCTCTGGGTTGTGCATGGGACATCCCTTTCACCTTCATGAGGGGTGGTGGGATGTCCTATCATAGCCTCAGAGGCTTCCATGGGACATCCCTGTCACCTTCATGGGGGGAGGTGGGATGTCCCATCATAGCCTAATAGGCTGCCATGGGACATCCCTTTCACCTTCATAAGGGCAGGTGGGATGTCCCACCATAGCCCCAGAGGCTGCTGAGGGACATCCCTGTCACCTTCATAAGGGCAGGTGGGATGTCCCACCATAGCCCCAGAGGCTGCTGAGGGACATCCCTGTCACCTTCATAAGGGCAGGTGGGATGTCCCACCATAGCCTCAGAGGATGCCATGGGACATCCCTTTCAACTTCATGAGGGGAGGTGGGATGTCCCATCATAGCTTCATGGGCTTCCATGGGTCATCCCATTCACCATCAGAGCTATGGCTGGGGATGACCCACCATAGTCTTGTAGGCTGCCACAGGACCTCCCACCACTACCACAGAGTGAGTTCTTGTAGATAAGGTGATTCTTCAGTCCAGATGACAAGGGTCATCACACCCAATAGAGGGCTGATCACCATCAAGAGTGACTTGGCAATATCAGGTTCACTCATACAAAAAATGTATTTGTGCTATAACATACTATAGTAAATAAAGATTTGGGAGTCACTGGACACAATTGCACAGTGGGGAACCTTCCTGTCATGCTGTTGCCCTCTGTGCATCAGTAAAATCCAAATTGACTTCATGGACCTTAATGTGTCTTAAAATTATTTCAAGGCCAATAGCCCACTGAACATTGTATGATTTTGGTGACATTATTGACCTTGAAAAAATGTAAGGCATATCAAGTCAATGTTGATGTTACTGATGTGGTGGCTGTCCAGCACCATACAGTCTCAAATGTGTTTGGTGATGTAGCCTCAGAGGCTGCCATGGGCCATCCTTTTTACCTTCATGAGGGCAGGTGGGATGTCCCATCATAGCCTCATGGGCTGTCATGGGACATCCCTTTCACCTTCATAAGGGCAGGTGGGATGTCCCATCATATCCTCATAGGCTGCCATGGGACATCCCTTTCACCTTCATGAGGGGAGGTGGGATGTCCCATCATAGCCTAATAGGCTGCCATGGGACATCCCTTTCACCTTCATGAGGGGAGGTGGGATGTCCCATCATAGCCTAATAGGCTGCCATGGGACATCCCTTTCACCTTCATCAGGGGAGGTGGGATGTCCCATCATAGCCTAATAGGCTGCCATGGGACATCCCTTTCTCCTTCATGAGGGCAGGTGGGATGTCCCATCATAGCCTAATAGGCTGCCATGGGACATCCCTTTCACCTTCATGAGGGGAGGTGGGATGTCCCATCATAGCCTCATAGGATGCCATGGGACATCCCTTTCACCTTCATAAGGGCAGGTGGGATGTCCCATCATAGCCTCATGGGCTGTCATGGGACCTCCCATTCACCTTCAGAGACTCAGGTGGGATGTCTCACCATAGCCCCTTAGGGTGCCATGGGCCAGCCTCAGAGTGATTACATGTGGACAAGCTGAATACTCAGTTCAGAGGACACACCTGATGGAAGGCTCATGTTCATGACAAGTGAAATGGGAATAATATTTAGAAGTGAAGTCAAGGCCCATGTCCCACTGCTAGGTGAGGAATACACCATTGGCCATGATCTGGTGAGTGGTTAGTATGCAATTTTGTGAGCCACCCACTATCTACTATAATACTGGATTTTAAATATTTGGTTTGACGTGTTCATATCTACATAGAATCTCTGTCTATTAATTCTTCAATACCTGGCAACAAATCAGCATGTAATCTCATGCCCAGTTTTAACATGTAGTTTGATGTCCAATAACCCCTGATGTGAATATGAGAAATCTGATGTTCATGTTTTTCTGGTGATGATTGTGGAAGCTTTCAAAAGCATTGGTAGGTCTGGTTTTATAACTTTCTCTAAATTGCTTTCTCATAATACATAGGCACAATCATTGTTGATGATATGCTCTGGCATCATGTTTATTTCTCCAGACATCAAAGCAGCACACCTCCCACATGGATGGTATAATGGAATTGGTAGAGAAGACACCCCAATCATGCTCTAATATGTCATCTGGTAGTGCATCTTTCTAGGGCTTCAACATTGACAAGATATGGACCATACTGCCCATCACACAATGCTGACTAAGCACTGACAAAGCAGAGTTCTTTTCACTCCATTATATTTACATCTATGTTGTAAGGGGGGACAACATTGCCTGATCATGATAATTGTGTTGTCTTCAGATGAATGAATGCCAGTGCTAATATTGTGACATTTTTTGGGTCAGGGACCCCAGACACCTGAGGCAATCATGGGATGTCCCAGATTATTTTATTTAAATGCAAATCCCAGGGAAGGGCAATGGGAAATCCCATCATGGCTGGTTCATCCCAGGGCCTGGAATCATGCTTTGCCCTGGGAAATGGGTGGATGTCCCTGGGATGACCTTGGTCCAGGAGCCATTTAGCTTGAATGGTTTGGAGAAACTATTCAGCCTAAATGCTTACAGAAAAGGGTTACCTGAAGTGACTGATGATCTGTTGTATGAACAGAGGATTCTTCAGCAACTTTTCGAAACCCCCATCCGGTTTCATGAGCTGCTCGGGGCTAATCACAATCACCTGGTAGGCGAAGGTGCTTATGGCCTGCTCACAGGGGTTTGGTAAAAATTTCTCCGACAGTACATGTGGATTTCACTCACCTGAAAATTCCCTGGTGTCGCTGTCTCCGAACTAATAGAAATGGTGTTTATTCCAGCATTAACCAGAGAAGCGACATTTTGCTTCCCCAACAGATTGAGTGGGGTCACCACTATTTGAATGCCAGTGGGTCGAAATAACAGTGGTATCCAAAATGTAAGTGTTTTCCCCATACCAGTGCCAGCCATACATATGACATCTTGTTCCCCTTTCAGTATCACCTTGGCGACTTTTACCTGCCACAGGCATGGTTGAACGCCAAACACGTGCTGGGTTCGGGTCTGGAAATTAGATATTGTCAGGAGAACATGAGGCTGATTAGGAGCTGGCGACAGTGCCATGCTCAGTTATGGGCGGGCATGACACATACTACTACACATATTGGACATTACTAACCACAAAAAAATGTAACCCTAGTTTGGGTTTTCTGTATATTTTTTCCAAGTCTGTAGGTCGCACCACTGTGGCTGACACTATTTACAAATGTTTTCTTGCAGCCCCCGCTGGGAGTGTTAGGGAAATAAAGTTGTACTGAGTTTGAAACTTGGCCATTGCCTCGGAATACCCTGGCACTCAGAATATGCCCTTACACTCCCAGCGGAAGGGCTGTGTAGGAGCCTGGAATGATACTTGTTGTGTCTGTCCATAATTTTGTTGCAATTCAGAGCCTAACATGGCTGTACATATAAATAGGGGTAAAAATGCGAATTATGTTCCCAATTGTGCAGTTCTGCACATATCAACATGGAAATTCAGCCCCAGCATGCCCTAGTATATATCTACAACATAGTCCAATCACAGATTGTCAGGATCAACCAATCCAGAGATATGATTAGATCTCCTCCTCCCCAATGTATGTGTTGGAGAATCAAATCCTCCCTCCTGCTGGGATTTTTGGTACATGGGGATGATGAAGGGTATATAGTAGAATGTCCCTTCAAATCAATTTGGAAGGTTTACTAGCAAGATGTGGTCAGACACTGTATATATGGAATTTTATTGATAAGGCCACCAGTGGTCTCCTTCTAAGATGATATTTAATTTAACACCTAGGGAAGGTGACTAGGCATATCATCTACCAATGTACCAAGTTTCAGCCAGATCCAATAAGTATTGAAGGAGCAGGAGGCAAGCCGAGGTTTTTAGAGCGTGGGAAAGTGGGTGAAGATTCAAGAGACTTTGGAAAAAATGTGTAATAACACACCACAGAGTGGCTCTGCAGCCAAGATAGTTTGTAGAATGTATATAGGAGCACTCCTGAACAAACTCCAGACAAACTTTACCACAAAATGATAGTCTAAATTACCACAAGGGTGCAAACTAGTTGACATACATTGCATGTGCAATAAAGTGCAAAGACTGCACAAGATCTGTAGGAGAATAATCACAAACACACTGGGCTGGTTTGGTGATGCAAAAATGGTTGTGGGCAGTGCAGAATCAAAGTAGGAATCTAGCTATGTACTTATTTTTTCAACCACTCCATTGTGTGGTGTGCTATTACAAGTTTTTGACATGCTTTCCAAGTCTCCTAAAATCTTCGCCCACTTTCCCACGCTCCAAAAACCTCGGCTTGCTTCCTGCTCCTTCAGTACTTATTGGATCTGGCTGAAACTTGGTACATTGGTAGATGATATACCTGGTCACCTTCCCCAGGTGTTAAATTAAATATCATCTTAGAAGGAGACCACTGGTGGCCTTATCAATAAATTTCCATATATACAGTGTCTGACCACATCTTGCTAGTAAACCTTCCAAATCCTTTTTCAGGGACATTCTACTATGTACCCTTCATCATCCCCATGTACCAGAAGTCCCAGCAGGAGGGAGGATTTGATTTTCCAACACATACATTGGGGATGAGGAGATCTAATCATATCTCTGTATTGGTTGATCCTGACATTCTGTGATTGACATATGTTGTAGATATATACTAGGGCATGCTGGGGCTAAATGTTCATGTTGATATGTGCAGAACTGCACAATTGGGAACATAATTCGCATTTTTACCCCTATTTATATGTACAGCCATGTTAGGCACTGAATTGCAACAAAATTATGGACAGACACAACAAATATCATCCCCACATTACATTGGAATGAAATAGAATATGCACTGCAAGCATTTTACAATTTTTCATGACAAAATATCTTGAAAAGAATTGAAAGAAGAGATACTCTTTTATTTGGGCTGTGTTCACAGAAAAAATGCAAATATAATGTTTTGTTTTCTTTGTCTTTTCTGTGGAAAAACATGAATTGATGGTAGTGCTGATTAGCTTCTCCACTAATGGGTATTACCATCAATCAATGTTTTGTGGCAAGTCATGCAAAGAAAAGAAAATATTATTTTTGCCTTTTCTCTTTGAAAACACCTGTGAAAAAAGAGTACCACTTTCTTCAATTGTTTCAGCATGTTTTCTGAAGAAAAATTGTGAAATGCTTGCAGTGTCATACAGCCCAAGGGACAGGTGTGGTGAAGCAGAAAACCCAGGGTATGCAGTCCGCTTTTTTGATTACATAAGCAATTGGTGGTGATATTGGACTAAGTGCCTACCATACCAATAAGCCATATAGTGTAGTGGTTACAATGTTAGTGATTACCACTGAGGTCTTGGGTTCAATCCCAGCATTTGTCACATTTTTATTGGCAACTGCTGGGGTGTGGCAGTGCAAAGTATTTTATTAATATCTCATTCAAAAATAAAGATCTTGCTGATGTAAGCATAGTCACATGATCCTCTCAACCTGGGCTATGACTTTGGTGTGATTGTGGCTGTGCAAAAAAAATACAAAGACTCGTGAAAAATTTAGTATTTTAGTAATATCTCACTCACCGTACCCTAAACCGACACAGGTTCGTAGCGGCTGAGGTGGAATCTTAAGCTGTAGAGGCTAAAATAAAGATCTCGCTTAAGTAAGCATACTCCCGTGATCCCTGCAATGCAGGCTACAATTTTTGGTTTGGGGTGTGGCCATGCTAGATTACATAATACATAACTTTTAAACTCTGACAGAGGCTGGCTGCGAGAGTTTGTATTAGGGGTATTGCCATATTTGGCCTGTGGTAGTTGCTGGTAAATCTGTAAGTTGCTAAGTGGCAATTGACAGGTGGATTTGGCCAAAGTCTACAGACTCTGGTGGCATGTCTCACAGGGTATCAAAGTGTTTGTGGACATCTTCACACTCTCAGCAGCACAAGTCCTGCATCTTTCAAAGTATCTCAACTGCTACAACTCGGGATCTTTGCTCAAAAAGTTTTGCAAGGTGTCTGAATATTTCACATGCCATTTTAAGTCTTTTGATCTGTGTGAATAAGGAGTCTGGTAGTGTCCCAGCGATCTGCTGCTTGATGATGGCTTCACCCATTCTCCACCTCCTCATTTCGGCCTTCCAGGCCTCAACTTCCTTCTTCTCAGCTGACATTGTGGGGACCCAACTTTCCCCTCTATCATCAAGTGACTTCAGATCTTCGGGCTCTGTCTCCGAGCCATCTAAGTGTCCTCCAAGGCCTTGTGCCTCTACTGACCAAATAAGTCTGTCCTTATAAGTGACCCAGTTCATGCCATCTGCCACAAGCTTTGGCACCCTTAGAAATTCATCTCCAAGCTTCATTTTGAAGGACATCTCATAGTTCTGCTTTTGTTAGTCTTCTCTGTACTAGTTCTTCTCTCATGCACAGTTAGAGCTGGCCAGGGCTCATAACCTGTCAAATACTTAAGCTACAGGTAATCAGTAAGAGTAAAGACTAAACAAAAGAATCACTTACTCCTCAGTAATGCCAAACTACTGAGGAGGGAAGGAGAAAATTTACCCTACTCTATGTACGCATTTTTGATTATGTAAGCAATAAACCTTCGCACCAAAGTGAATACTACTAAGAGGGCAGTTTAATACTCCAACAGTAGAACCATGCCAGTGTGCAGCAATTTTAAAACTCTATGTCAGCTTCAAAGCTGGTTGGCAAGCTGCAACTTCAGTGGCTGAAGTTGCCACATGCAAGCTGATGGCTTATTTCAGCTATGGCTCCCATGTGGCCCAGCTAGCTAGGTACTGGCTGTGACTTAGAGTTGGTGACATAGCCAAGTTATGGCAACACTAGGTGGATCTTACCTTCTTGCAGAGCTCAATGGTGCTATCTTGAAATTCTGCTATGCTGCCTTTTGTCTTTTCCCTTACTACCCTCACAACAAGTCTTGCATAGAGGTCACCCACCAAAAACTCTGCTATGAATCAACTCAAAGACAACTCCCTGCCCAACCCAGAGCTCACTGGCATCCTTAGGGATGAGTTGGACAAGTAATCTATACTCTCCCTTCTGTGTTTCTTTTCTTTTCTCTTTCTTTTACCTTTTCATTAACTTAACAGACAATCTACTTCTATGCAACCTTCAAAACAAAAATACTGCTGTCAAAAGCATAAATACATATACCCTCAAAGTCAAACTCTCATTCTTTCGATCTTCTTTTGTAGACTTACTCACCGCCTCTCATTAAAGAATACCACCAAGGTTATGTTATGAAGAAAGGTGATAAGCCACCCCTTCAGATACTACTGCTCACTACTTCCTCTCTCCTCTTCTCATTTATGACATCTTACTTACATATTGCTGAATGTTCTGCTCTTCTACAGATGTTCTTTCCCTTACCACACCTGCATATGCAGCAAATTTCATTCTTTTATATTATGGCACTTCATGCTTTTCAGAGCACTGTCCCCACTACAAGGTCCTGCATGGCATTGGATGAATGGTGCAGTTGTGGATGAGTCCTTGGAGGAAGGCATACCAATTGGAGATGGGTGATGGTGAGCGAGATGGTGGTGGATGGACTCAGAAAAGAGAGACCACTTGGAAGTGGCCTTTGTTGACACAGCAGCATTTTTGCCACAGTACACAATTGAGAACACCATGCCCCTTCCCATTGATCTGTGCACAGCCACACCACATGTATGACATCATCGCATTTCCATCCCAATCATCATGTACCCCTGCCTGAGGATGGTCAGCATTTGAAGACCCCAGGAGGTGTAGGGAGTCCATACTCCCTAAGGCCGCAGAACACCCCAAGCAGCTTGTCTCCACATCATCTGTCACTCACTCACTGCAAGCATTTCACAATTTCTCTTCAAAAAACATGCTGAAAAAATTGAGGAAAGTGATACTCTTTTTTGATAGGTGTTTTCAAAGAGAAAAGGCAAAAATAATCTTTTCTTTTCTTTGCATGATTTGCCACAAAACATTGATTGATGGTAATACCCATTAGTGTAGAAGCTAATCAGCACTACCATCAATTCCTGTTTTTCCACAGAAAAGACAAAGAAAACAAAATATTATTTTTGCATTTTTTCTGTGAACACACCCCAAATAAAAGAGTATCTCTTCTTTCAATTTTTTCAACATATTTTGGCATGAAAAATTGTGAAATGCTTGCAGTGACTCGCACATCCCCCTACGATCATGGCACCACCCTGCTAAAAATATTGCTGCATGCTGCAATAAACATACCATCCATTGTACACTCTCATCCTGTACCCCTATTCCCACCAGAAACATTGCCACTGACTCCTCAGCTTCCATAATAAGGCCATTCCCTGTCACACCCAATCCATCCTTGACATGTGATTACTGAACACCATCCATCAGCGATCCCCTCCAACCTATCACATGTCACCTTTGTAGAAAAGGGCTGTAGGCAGCCTCAGTAGTGACTCAACTACTAAATATATTAGTGTACCTGTAGGCAGCCACAGGTCATCAGTAAGTAAGTACTGGTAAAGAATATATGTGAACATACCCTCAGTAGTGACTCAACTACTGAGGAAACAGTACCAAAATGTACTACTAAGTGCGCTCTAAGTGCTTATGTAAGCAAGTAAAAACTTGCACCAAAATATACATCACACTGTGGTGATTCAATCTCCAACAACCTTATCTCCTCAGCACCTATATCCATCCTACAAGCACCAAAGCTGTCACCCACTCCATAATGCTGCCCACTGCATCCCTCCTCAGTTGACGAAATCGCTGCCAGCTCCCTCTGCATGTCCCTTCATCAAAAGTTTGTGCTCGTGCCACTTCTCCCTTACTGTCATTTTTTTGTGGTCCTTGTTTGTTTTGTTTTCATTTACTTCACTGCCATGCATGTGATTGTCCATGCATTGGCCTTTATGTTTCATCTTATTACTTTTGACATATGACAGATCCAAAATATTCCGATTTACCTCAGAAACCACTGTCTCTACAATACAAAAGTCCAATGTACTTAGAAAAATATACCACCCACCTTTTGGTGTCACCATCTGTGTATCTGAGAGTCCCTTTGAGTCCCTAGAGTCATTTCCAGAGTATCTTCAAGTCCCCAGAGCATCCCCAGAGTCCCCAGAGTCAGTCTTATCATCTATTCATCATTCTTGAGTCTTCCTGCTCCAGAAATGCTGCTTTGTCTATTACAAGTCCACTACAGAGTCTACAGAGTCTACAGAGTCTTTCTACGAGTTCAAGAGTACCGAATTGCTGCCCTATGAATTATCACTGTCAAGAGATATCCCCTGCCCTCTAGAAGTTATCCTGCACCTGTCTAAGGCAGACTTTTGAGTTCTTCATTGCCAACACTCCCCAGTCACCAAGAAAAATCATCCTTTGCCTTCTAATCCTCCCTTCTATCTCCTTCTGACTCAGCACCCCTTGGGATGAGCCTAGGTCTAACCTACAGCTTTCCCCACTTTCCCCTTGTGCTCTGACAAGAAGAGTTGCCCACAATGATTACCCCAGATAGTAGATTTTTCAACTTCCAAGTCTGCACCAATGTGCTGTGGCAAATTCAAACTCTGATTGAAATTTGTGGGGGTGTGCCACAGCTGGCTTTGAAAGTTGCTGAGGTAAGCAAACAGATGTATATAAACCTGCTCACTCCAGCACCACAACTCTTTCCATTACCACCACCATCTCCTCTTGTTGTCATTGTTGTCATCCCTCCCTCTGATTGATCCACCAGAGGGGGGGGGGGGGGTGGCAGAGGCAGGGGGGTGGGTTCTTTGTGAGGTTGTGCCCACTTAACATAGATATGTAGTCCCTGTACCATTGTAATTGAAGTAATTATTATAATAATATAATTCAATTATTAGCTGACTACATGTTAAGTTGAGTGTGGGAATCTGTATACTGAAACAGTCAGGGGGTAAGTCTGTACAGGTCTGTACAGATATGGAGATCTGTGCAGATCTGCACAGAGGGGGTCTGTTTTGCTGATGCTTAGAGTTGCATCTGTAATGTGAAAATTCTCTTTGACCAGCTATGAAATAATTAGCACCTCTAGTTAGCAGTAGAAGGGCACTCACTGGATCAAGAGCCTCTTCTTAGGCTCCAGATTGTTCTCTTTCTCGGAGTCCACAGAGTCTACAGCTGCACTCTTCTTAGACTTTTTCACACTCAGAGGTTGAGTGGAAGGCTTAGAAGACTTGCCTGGGTTGATCACCTGAGATTTCACCATAGTAGAAGCACTAGAATCACCCATAACACAAGGGAATTGAGGCAGCTACAATGCTAGTAAAATATTTAAGCTCCAACCCAATTTCCAAATTCACTTGTGAAATCCATGTGGTGGATTTGGATGACCAAGCGGAAATCCACATCCAAATCCATGCTCAAATCGACGGGAAATCCGCCATCGAAATCAGGTCTGAACAACCCTATTGTCAATGGCACGCCATCTTTATCTTCATGAGGTCTTTACGAGGCAAGAAAGACCCACGTCCACGAAATTTGGCCCCTCACAGCCACTGAATGTCCACCTGGAGTGACCTTGTCAAGACAAGGTGCCAAGGTGATAACACCCCTTGAAGCTGCTGTTACGGGCACCTTGCGTTATTATCCGACTGCCGGTTGTGGAAGCAAAACCATTCCGAAAGCAAGGTCATCGTCATCACTAGATTATCATAACTTGTCACGTATCTGCAGCTTATTAGATCCGTCACCCCATGCCATGAAAAATCAGACAGCTCACCAAAGAATACTACATATCTCTCGCTCTGGTGAGGTATCCAGTGTCTGTGCAAGTTACGCAAATGTATTATGGGTACACTTCACCGTGAATGAATTATCTAAGGGAAAGAGAAAACAGACCATCCGATCCGCAAATTGTTCTCTTCGCCTCTACGTCAGTCATCCGCGGGGACATAAGGTTCTACCAACATCTTGCTGAAAGCCTTCAGCTTCTCAGGGCCGCGAACCTCTCCGGTCAGAAGAGGGAGCTGAACGATATGGAAGAATTCATCGTAGAGCTCGTGTGCCTCTGCAAGGTATTTCTGCTGCATCTTTTGACGGACCATGCAGTGCTCGCAATTCGATGCTGGTCGGAGGGAAAAGAATGATTTTAGTTGAGTTTAAAGAATGAGAGAAAGAGAAGCGCCGACTGACATTTCTTTGGGAATAGTAATTGGTTGACGACGATGTTGTGCGTGTCGATCTCGTACGCTGTGAGCTCCTGCACGAGACGCTCGGTCTCGTATAGAGACAAGAACTCGGATATGCAAACGCAGACAAACGTCGTCTTTTCCTGTGTTCAATACCAAGAACAACTTCAGTATCAGGAGAGAGAGAGAGAGAGAAGGTCCGAGGTAGATGACCAACACGTACGGCATCCTTAAACTGAGCGTTGACCTCGTTTATGACGGCCCGCATCGACTCGAGCTTAGCAAACATGTCCTCTTGCGAATCCTGCTGACCGCCCATCATCGAGGACATCTGTCTGAGCATCGGCCCGAATTGACCGCTAAGACTGCTGAGCTTGCTGAGAGCCTTTTCGAGGACGGTTGGGAACGAGAGGAAGCGGAGGGTGTGTCCGGTTGGTGCAGTGTCGAAGACGATGACCGAGTATTGCATGGACTTGACGTGTCTGCATGAGGGGGATGAGTATATCGATTGCCGAGCAGAAACCACTGTGCATATACTGACTTCATGATCTCGGCAAAACTCATGGCTTCGTCGACACCTGGAATGGCGAATGCGAGATCTTGCATCATAGAGCCCATCATACCATTCTGGTCGGCTTTCAACTGTCCAATACGCAGTCAGCATCCGAACCACACACACACGCAGAGTGCTAAGGAACGCTTACACTGCTCGATCATCTCCTGGATCGCACTGGTAGGGTCGATCTCCATCGCGTAGAGATTAGCGAATCCGTTGACTTTGGTCGCGTCCTTGGAGAACTTTTGACCGAAGGCGTCGGAGAGGTTGTGTGCGGGGTCTGTGGACTGTTTTCATTTTCAGGAAATAGTGTGTAAGGTAATGAATACGTTTATGATCTGACGTACGATGAGAAGAACGGATTCGCGGCATTGGGCTAGTTGTATGGCGAGAGAACATGAAGTGGTCGTTTTGCCTGTTGGAGAATCGTTCATTCATTTGATCATTGGGTCAGATTGGAGGTGTGCATGTGTGCTGGAGTGCACTGACCGACGCCTCCCTTACCACCTGGTATACACGTAGTACGAGTGTGTGAGCCGCGTAGTCGAAAATGAACTGGACAGATCTTGAGACGTACCGCAAAATATCCACTTGAGAGATTTTTGGTCGAGGATGTTCTGGAGCGTTGGTACTAGCTGTTCGTCAGACGTGTCACTCATGGTCGTCGTCGTCAAGTGGTTCAGTTGGGAAGACGGTGTGGACCTCCGCGCCACCGACTGCCGATCACATAGTCATCGACATCCATGTCCGATACCCAAGTGTCTTTCCGAGGTGCGATACCCTTATAATTCGTTCCATTTCATTCGTCCAGATGACAATTTTCCAGCACTCCAGCTCGCCAACGAGCATCGCAGTGCGTACGGTCTGAGGTACAACGATGTCACGCGGTACAGAAAACACTGTGCCAATCGAACCCATCGACTCCGGTCGACGCTCAAAATGACCCATGGAAAGGGACGCGAGTTTAAGAAGCTGGCACCTTTGACGACGGATACCGTTAAAGATGGACAGTAAGTCTGGATAGCCGTTCATCCTATCCAATCTCTCATATCGTGTATGTGTGTATTTTAGTCTTCAATTGCTCCTCTTCGAAGCCGAGCGTGCATTGGGCATATGCACAGGATCTCATCGCGCAGTCGACACGGCCAGCCAATGAAGGACACGCAGGGACGTTGCGTCACAGTGCGACGGGTCGGTTCAGGAGATCTGTGCACTGGGCCACGCAGCTCCTTTCGCACTGTCAGGCACTGCATGCGGCATCGCGGCTCTCGACGGAAAACCTCGTTCAGGCAATCGTTTACACGCTGATTCTGAACTGGTCGGTTCTTGCGCTATCGAGATGATTTCGAGGATGCACTCGTACAGCTGAGCGTGGCGAGATATCTGTTGGATGAGCTGGCTGATCGGGCGGATACGAGTCGGGATCAGGCACTTGCGACACTGTTTCGCGGACTGAGATCGGTCCTGAGATTAGGTATTGTGCGCACGAGTTGGGAAGGGAAAAGGCCTACGATGTCGATGCGATCGTCGCCGAATTAGCCGAGCAACACCGGGAATGATATCATAGAGGGATGCGAATCGTTGTTGCAGAAGCTGAAAGCAGGAAAGCATTGGATCGGGTCACGGCGAAGCGAGGAAGAAGCTTCAGGTTCTAATGTGGGAGGGCCAGCCAGTTCCGGTGCGCAATCCAGAGCTCGTGGATGTGTTGTTAAAGGTGCAGGAAGCGGAGGCCAAAATATCTGTTAGTCCTCGCGATGCGATGGAAAGGCAGGATGACAAAAAGAAACAAAGGGGAAAGGGTAGAAAAAGTACCTGGATCGAAGAAGGGTGTTGCTGTTTATGATGGAGTCCTTTCGGCCCTCAGCGATGCAGAGGAAGTGGCAAGAAAGCTCGTGGAAGCCCAGCAGGTATGGGACTGTTTTTATTTGTTCAGCATTCTACTGATCTTGACAGAGCACTAACAATGCTGGGACGTCTGCAGCTGGCACACGCGACGTTCAGTTCGTGCACGCTTACATCGTTTTTCAGTTGTTGTCTCGTCGTATCCAGCGAGATCTGCTACTAGTTTCTGCCTTGCTCAGTTCACACCAGCCTCAGAACACCTCGAAGAAAGAGCAACAGGTGGACGGCCGGTTATACCCTGCGGTAGTGAAGCTGCTGGAGACAGTCGTTCAGAGTTTGACTCAAATGCGAAGTCCTGAGTATCGTGGACGAGAGTCCCGAGCTTGCCTCTGCTGTGGAGGCGAGATTGACATTCACCAAAGCTCGAAGGTGGGTCGTTTACTGTACAGGGAGAGATCCATGCCGACGGAGTTATGAATAGGTGTTCTTATCTGGCGCAGTGCTACGTCGCTGTGAAGAGATATGCAGAAGCGATGATGCTCATACAACATGCTACGCTCCACCTTCGCGAGACGCGGTCTACGTTATCTACTATTGAAGGTGTCGCCACTGCGATGGACGCGACTTATGACCTGTCCTCGGGTACTGTCGATGGGCTGGATGCGTCGATCTCCGGAGCCTCCCCTAGTGTCAAGAAGGAGTGGTTTGCATACAATGGAGGCACGGTGAACGGTGACCCCAAGGCATATCAAAAGCCCCTGTTCTTTGACATTGCGCTCAACTACGTGCAACTGGACATGGACAGGCTGCTAGAGCGTGCCGGCAAGGCGCCTAGCAAGCAAAACAAGGAGGAGATGCCACAACCCGTCAAGTCTAGACGGGAAGAGGTGGTCAGAGCAGAGACGCCCGAGCCCCCCGTGCAGACGACGGGTGGACTGAGTGCATTGCTGGGAGGATGGTGGGGACGGAAGTGATGATGACATAATGCAGTGTATCACGTGACAAGATGAATAATATGTTTGGCTTGTGTTTGAGTCGCAGCTGTGTGTGTGTACTCTCCCCCGCAGAGAGTGAAAGGACAAGACAAGAAGAGTTGCGAGGACGGCCGAAGTGTTGCGATGGCTGCTGCGAGTCAAACGCCGTTTCCAGTCAGCGGCGGTGTCAGTGCACGTCAGAATGTTTCCGTGCCAAAGGACAAACTCTCGGCGCTGCCTCATGGTAGGTCCTAACGACGCAAACAGCCAACACGGGCACTAAATACAGGAACCACATTCTAGCGAGCGCGAGAGCTGAAACAGGCCGGTCATACGCCAGAATCTTCGCCGGATCTGCGGAATCTGCTCAACTACATCGCCGTGCTCAACCAACAGCAACAACAATATCAACAACAACTCAGTCAGTTCTCTTTTCTCTCTACCCTTGGCTCGTCCTTAACACCCAACGTCGCAGACTCACATCCTACTCTCAATGGCACATCTTCCACCACCGAACAAACGATGCTCAATGGCACCGCGCCACAGTCCATCGTGTCAGGGCCTGTGCCCTCTGTGCCAATGCCCCCGACTAGCCCCTGTCTCTTTCACGCCCGACCAGATTAACGCTCTCCGTGCTCAAATACAGGCATTCAAACTCATCTCCAGAGGTCAGCCCATCCCAGAACAACTCCAACAGGCCATTCGACCCACCAACAACGTGGTCCACGAACTCGAAAAAATCGTCACTCCAACCGATGTCGCGACCCGCATCGTCGACGCTGCCATCAAGACGCAGAAGGGCGTCGTCCCCACCGTTGGCGTCGATGCATCCAACAAGCCATCACAGATAGACTAGTCATGTCAAAGATGAGGATACACAGTCTACTCAACCAAACATATCCCCTTCCGAACTACCCAAGGGTCCATTCGCTGAAGATGACCCCCGTTCGTCCATCTATCCATACAACGCATTCCGCATGCCATTCACTCATCTCAACCGTCCCACTGACATGGATCCTTCTTGTTCGCCACTCGCCTCCAAAGACTGCTTATACCGTCTATCAGCCCCCCCGGTCTAGACGTCCACCAAATCATCAACGAACGAGATAGATTCATAGAGGCGCGAGTCGCTCAGCGCATCCGGGAACTCGAAAGCTGGCACGCTACCATCGCCGATGGCGGATTCGACAGCGTCGCGAACGACATCCTCAGACAACATACAAACGACGAGGACGTCCACATGTTGTCTGCGCTCGACACCAAACACCCCGCACCAAACGCACATGGCAAACTCCGTGCAGTCATCGAACTCAAGTCCCTCCGTCTGCTCGAGAAGCAGCGTACCATGCGTGCCTTCGTGGCGGAGAGACTCATCCAGGGTACCCTTCTCCCACTCAATCGAGCAGACTTTAGGCGTGTACGCAAGCCTACGCTTCGCGATGCCCGCATGACAGAGCAAGCAGAGAGAAGGCAGCGGGTCGATCGTGAGCGTCGAGCAAAGCACAAACACGTCGAACAACTCGGTGTCATTTGTGCTCATGGCAGGGAGGTGCTGCAGGCGGGTCGACAAGCACAAGACCGCATCTTGAGGCTAGGTAGAGCCTGTCATCAATTTCCACGCATATACGGAGAAGGAGGAGCAGAAGCGCATCGAGCGCATCTCAAAGGAGCGTCTAAAGGCCCTCAAGGCAGACGATGAGGAGGCGTACATGAAGCTCATCGATACTGCCAAGGATACCCGTATCACTCACCTCCTTCGTCAGACGGATGCCTACCTGGATTCATTGGCACAGGCCGTCATGGCCCAACAGAACGAGGCAGGCGTCCCCACTGAAGCGAGGAAGGCCCGACTAGCGAAGCAACGTTTGGCGCCCAGGTCAACAATGATCCTCGCCGACGAGAAAGGCAAGGTGGATTACTACGCTGTAGCCCACCGTGTATCGGAGAGAATTACGAGGCAGCCAGTATTGCTACGCGGTGGAACTCTGAAAGACTATCAACTCAAGGGTCTACAGTGGATGGTCAGCTTGTACAATAACAAGCTGAACGGTATTTTGGCAGACTGAGATGGTAAGTCACGTTCATCGTCGGTCCGTGCACAGGGTCGCCTACATGACGTCAGGGTCTCGGCAAAACGATCCAAACCATCTCGCTGGTGGCATTCCTCATCGAATCCAAGAAACAATGGGGACCTTATCTTGTCATTGTTCCCTTGAGTACGATGACCAACTGGTCTGGAGAGTTTCAGAAATGGGCGCCTGAGGTGGTCATGGTGTCGTACAAGGGTAATCCCACGCAACGTCGCAACTTGCAGATGCAGCTACGGCAAGGACAGTTCCAGGTCTTGCTCACCACCTACGAATACATCATCAAGGACCGACCGTTTTTGAGTAAAATAAAGTGGGTGCACATGATTATCGGTGAGTGTCTGGTCATCCACATGAGGCGCTTGATCGTGACGCGTGCGTGCAGATGAAGGTCACCGAATGAAGAACACGCAGAGTAAACTATCGCAGACGCTATCTCAGTACTACCACTCCCGATACCGTCTCATCCTCACAGGTACACCGCTGCAGAACAACCTCCCGGAACTGTGGTCACTCCTCAATTTCGTCCTCCCGAAGATCTTCAACTCGGTCAAATCCTTTGACGAGTGGTTCAACACGCCGTTCGCCAATTCTGGGACAGGCGACAAGATCGAGTTGAACGAAGAAGAGGCGCTGCTGATCATTCGACGGTTGCACAAGGTTCTACGGCCATTTTTGTTGAGGCGGTTGAAGAAGGATGTGGAGAGCGAGTTGCCAGACAAGGTGGAGAAGGTTATCAAGGTCCGCATGAGTGCTCTCCAGTCGCAACTGTACAAGCAGGTCAAGAAGTACAAGATGATTGCGGATGGCAAGGACCAGAAAGGGTATGCATGCATGCGCAGTTTCTTTTTCTGCATTTCGCGTTGACCGTGTCTCGTACAGCAAAACCGGCGGTGTTAAAGGTCTCAGCAATGAGCTCATGCAGCTCCGCAAGATATGCCAGCACCCCTTCCTGTTCGAGAGCGTCGAGGACAAAATCAACCCTGGCAGTATAGTCGACGACAAACTCATCCGTACATCCGGGAAAGCTAGAACTTCTGTCGCGTGTCCTCCCCAAGTTTTTCGCCACGGGACACAGGGTCCTTATCTTCTTCCAGATGACCAAGGTGATGGATATCATGGAGGACTTCCTCAAGATGATGAACTGGAAATACTTCCGGCTTGATGGAAGCACGAAGACGGAGGAGCGTGCTGCATTCGTGCAGCAGTTCAATGCGGAGAATTCAGATATTCATGTGTTCATCTTGTCCACCAGAGCTGGTGGTCTAGGTCTCAACTTGCAGACTGCAGACACGGTTATTATGTACGTCGCTATTCTTCATGGTAAACCATTCGCTGAACGTGTTTGACTGCACAGCTTCGATTCCGACTGGTGAGCTTGACGCTGGCGGTATCGCTTGTCGAGTAATTTTGGACTCATGTTTATCTTCCAGGAACCCACATGCGGATTTGCAAGCTCAGGATCGTGCGCACCGTATCGGTCAAACCAAAGCTGTTCGTATCTTGCGTTTCATCACGGAGAAAAGTGTGGAGGAGGCCATGTATGCGCGAGCCCGATTCAAGCTCGACATCGATGACAAGGTCATTCAAGCTGGCCGTTTCGACAACAAGTCTACGCAAGAAGAGCAGGAGGAGTTCTTGGTAAGTGTATCCCGTGGTTTGATGAGCGTATGCTGAACCGGACACTTCTAGCGCTCTATCCTCGAAGCGGACCAGGAAGAAGAAAACGAAGAGGCGGGTGACATGAACGATGAGGAACTCAACGAGATAATCGCACGTGACGACAAGGAACTCGAAGTTTTCCGCCGCATGGATATCGACCGAGAACGAGAAGCCATCGACAAATGGCGTGCAGGGGGGTCACCGCGGACGGCCACCACCATCACTCATGCAGCTCGAGGAGCTTCCTGACTGTTATCAGACTGACGAACCGTTCGAGGCGAAGGATATAGAGGATGCGATTGAGGGACGTGGACAGCGTCGCAGGAATGTAGTCAACTATAATGATGGCTTGAGCGACGAGCAAGTGGATTATGGTGAGTCCATTTTTGGTTTGACTTGGGGATGTTGTTTAAGTGAGACATACGCAGGCTGTGGAAGATGGCGAGGATTTGCAGGAGTTGGCTGATCGCACGCGGGGCAAGAAGGAGCGACGCCTTGCCAACAGACTACTCAAAGAATCCGAGACACCAGGACGGAGTACGCCTGCGTCTGAGACAGGTGGGCGCAAGAATAAGAAAGGGAAAGGGAAGGCACCTGAATATGACCCTCCTGCTGCTGCTGGTAAGCGCAAGCGAGGTAATAAGGCCATGTCTGCTACCCCTTCTGTCAACGAGGAAGAAGATGATGACCGTGATTCAGTAAGTAGCACCGGGTGAGAGTACGGTTATCAGGTGTTTGATATCGACCTTTTTAGAAACGTCGGAAAACGAAAGCGCCTGATTTACCGCCTGTTGTGAAAGAGAAGATGAAGAAGGCATTTAATGATGTTTACAAGGCGGTCTTGGCGTGCGAGGACGGTGACGGGCGGAAGCGATGTGAACTCTTCCGAGAATTGCCTGATAAGAGGGTAAGTGGATTTTTCTAATGCCATGCAATGACTCATTCATGGTTTGCAGGATTACCCTGACTACTACCAGCTGATCACGCAACCCTATTGCCCTCTCTACGCTGCGAAAACGTATGAACGCAGGGTCTTACAAGAGCATCACCCAGTTCAAAGAGGACTGGAAGCTGATGTTCGACAACGCTCGGACTTACAACCGGGAGGGTTCGTGGGTATACGTCGATGCCGAGGAGATGGAAAAGGTGTTCTTCACTATACTCGAGAAGGTGACTGCTGGATCCGGACTTCCTGGTGCATCTCCAGTCACCGAGTGCACCGTCCGCGTCCGGCTCGTATGAGTCTGCGTTGACGCCGATGGAAGAGGATGAGCGGCCACAGCAGCAGCGAGGTCGACCGAGGGGTAGTAGTCGGAGACAAATCATGAGTGAAGATGAGTATCTCACCCCTAGCGACGAGGAGACTTAGTGGAATACCTTAAGTATAGCGGCGTGCCGGTGTATTCTGATCTGTATTCTTTTCTTTTCGTGATATCTGTTTTTGTTGCACGAGTTGGAGATAATCTGCTTTTTACTACTCATAGGACTGTTGGCAACTGTAATATTCTTTTTTTTTTACAGAACATGACTCTGACCTGATGTTCTGGTGACTCCCTCCAATGCAATGCGTGGTTCCTGAGTCACGCGTATCACGTGACCCTTAATGAGTGTGACGCGACGTGCTCATTTCATTTGGCAATCGCCTCCTCTCAGCAATCCACTGTCACCACCAGCCATGCCAGCAGAGCGCGCAGGGGTAAATTCCTTTATCGCTAGTGTCGCTATGGACTAAAGCGTTGTCATGATGTATCAGTACACGGTAACCATGTTCCTCGTCGACATATCCCCCTCTATGGGGGCGACGAGGACCGTGCAGCAAACCCCTGGTCCCAACGGAGAACCAAGAAGCGTCGAAATATCCAATTTGGAGTGGGCCCTTCAGTTCGTGAAGTTGAAAATACAAGAAATGGTACGTTAGTGTGGTTCGATTGCTTGCGCCCCCTTTCCGTGTCAATTCGTCGAGTGTTGAATCGTGCGTGTGAACGTGTTTGTTTTAGATATTTCATGGACGCAAGACGGAACAGTGTGGTGTGATAATATTTGGTTCAGAAGGTGACTATCTCTCCTTTTCCCCACCCTTTCAAACTCGCGGGAGACCTATGGGACGTTCGAGTTGTTCATCGTATATATATATGTGGTTCTGCTTTGTGACCGCCGACAACAGGAACGGACAATATAGTCAACGAGAAACACGGCGGGTACGAGCATGTATCTGAGTACATCCCGATATCTACTCCGAGCGCAAGAACGCTTGCGAAGTTGGATGAGCTAGAGCCTTCGGAAACTGCGGGAGACGGTGAGTAGGATGACACTTGCTCTCCCCTCCATCTAAACGCTGAGATACCCAGCCATCGACGCTCTGATAGTCGGAATTGAAACGCAAGATAATTACCTCGAGAGGAAACGTACTTGGACCCGGAAAATCGTCATTATTACAGACGGCGCATCTCCGCTAGAGGTCGAAGATTGGCAGGCGACTGTCAAGAGAATGACCAGCTTGACGATTTCACTGACTGTCGTGTGAGTTGGATGATTCAGTGTGCATTCTCGATTTCCATCCTCACTGCTCGTTGTCATTTTGGTGTAGTGGAGTGGATTTTGACGATGACGAATTGCCGTATCATGAAGAGGACAAACCTGCCATCAAGGTACGTCACCGAAGAAAATTAACTGCTTGTTTTCCTCGCTCTTATCGTTCTCCGTCACAGCGCGCAAATGAAACTTTTTATGCCCAACTTGTGTCTGCACTTCCAGAGAACCTCGGACTTATGGGCACACTGGAGCACGCTCTTCTGTCCCTCTCGTCACCGAATATTAAAGAAACCAAATCTGCTCTGATGTCAAACATATTGAGATTGGGCGATGTGGAAGCTAGGGGAGAGGAGGCCCTCGAAATGAGTGTCCGGGTTGCCAAGTGTACAAGCTTGGCGAGAGCTGGCGGATGGAAACGGTTTTTTGGTACCACCATAGAGGGTGAAGATGAAGACGAAGATGACGAAAGAAAGGCCGTATTTAGGGAGCTGAAGAGACGCACGGAGTACGTCATCGACCGTGCTCAAATTGAGGGTGATGGCGAAGGCGACGGCAAGAGTGCTACCTTAGCTGACTTCGACGAGGACGAAGAACAAGAGGACAAAGATGATCGTCCCATTGAAAAAGTTGAGAAGGAACAACTTGTCCGCGGTTACAAATACGGGTCGACATACGTTCCCTGTTCAGACGGCCAATTCTTGAAACTTCAAACCCGGCAGGGTATTGACATCTGCGGTTTTTTCTCGAAGAAAAACGTATGCTGTGTTCTACATTTTGGATTGTGCTGGCACTAGTACTTACTGGTGTACCTCCTGACTCTGCGCAGTTCAATCGCTCCTACCCACTTTCCGAGGTTTCCTATGTCTTTGCTTCTCCGAATTCGGCACCCGACCAAATCGCATTCTCCTCCATCGTCCAAGCGATGTACGAAAAGGGCGTCTTTGCAATTGCTCGGTTGGTGAGAACTGATGGAGCAGAGCCAAAGATGGGTGTATTGTCTGCAGTTCGTATGGCCGAATGTCGACTTGCTTCTGTGGGTGCAAGTATGTGCTTCTGCCGCCCTCTATTACCTTGCTAGTGTTGATGAAATTGGATGCAGATGCCCTTTGCCGATGACATCAGGCACTATACGTTCCCATCGTTAACTACTCTTACATCCCGAACCGGAGAACGCATCACCAAGCATCCCTACCTTCCTAATGACGAACAGCTCGAAGCGATGGATAGGCTCATTGACGATATGGATCTGTCAGATGTTGGTGAGAAGGATGAAAAAGGGTAGGTTTGGGGCTATGTTTCGAGACAGGAAAATACGCTAATCACGGCAATAGAAATCGACAACCATGGTTTGATCCTCGACTTTCTTACAACCCTGCTATACATCGGACCAAGCAAGCTCTCTTTCATGCTGCGGTTGTGCCCGATCTTGCCACTTATCCGTTGCCACCGCCTCATCCTGAACTCACTAAGTACTTCGAACCCCCGAAACGCATGGTCAAGCGGGCGAAACAATCCCTCGAAGCATGCAAAGAGGTGTTCAAGGTCAAAGAAGGTACGTTTTAGGCTCACACTTGGGAAATATATAAACCTACCTGAGTTTGGGATTTGACAGTTCCAAGAAAAGTGCCAAAGGCACGAAAGGATGGTCACGTTCATGCCGCAGACGAAGACGAGGATATGATCCTTCTCGATCGCAAAGGCCCCGCAAAGAAGCGGCCAGATGGCCAGATACCGACTCCTTCTCGAGTCGGTCCATCGCAAGTACCCAAAAAGCGGGCTGCCTCGGACTCAGAGACAGAATCTGAAGACGAGGGGTTACTACCGCCGAAGGCTGTTTCTAAAGGCAGCCCGGGTCTGCCGACGCCGACTGCCTCACCAGAACCCGAGTTGGACCCACAACGTGCTTCTGGACGCATTATCGGTAACACCTTCCCATTGAAGGATTTCCGTACGAATCTGTCACGCGGGGACGTTGTTACGAAGGCCGTGGAGGATATGGGCACGGTGATAAGGGAGATCTTGGAACGGCCATTTGCAGGGAGGAGGAAAGATGAGATGATAGAGTGCCTCCGTGTTTTGAGGGAGACTTGTTTGAAGGTGAGTCGCTAAGATTTGCAAGTTGTGACAAGACATGATATGAGAACCATTCAGGAGGATGAGATCGACGCGTGGAATGAGTAAGTGACCATCGTTTACTTTTCGCGAACCTCGCGCATCTTACTGCGGTAATCATCTAGCATTTTGAGGGGTTTAAAAAGGGATTGTTTTTCCGAGACAGGAAATAAGGCATTCTGGTCAGAGCTGAAGAAGTTGGGACGCAGCATCAGTCTTATCAGTTCGTCGGAGGCGGAGGAAATTGGCGGAATATCTCTAGTGACTGAATCCACTGCTGAAGCGGTAAGCCTTTGCTCTTCTTTAAACTGCAGCGGCAACGAGGCTGATCTTTGAAATTCCTGCAAAAGTTCATACAACGGTGAAGAGTAATGCCCCTTTGAACCCGGTTATTTTCCTGCCTCTCGCAAGGACGTGTCTCGTGCCGTGTTCTGTATTTTACTTTAGTTAATCCTGTAATACTAAATATGAAAAACCTGTATCTCCCAATCCCGCTTTCGAATGCAATCCTCATAATGAGATGGGTTTCTTCGCCGATTCAGATAGTGAGAATTGGGCCGTGCTCTCGATCGAAAACAATCCCGCATCGGCTGCAAACAAGACTATTGTAACAACAGGGTAGGTAGGCTCTCCCTTTGAGAAAGCATATTAATAATAACGCTTTTAAGACGGACCTCTGCAGATCCGAGGCCTGCCTTGCCAACTGTCCTGGCGGACTTCGTCACATCGAACCAGAAAGTGAGATTTGCACCCGCCGTCCTTCGACTTGGACCGGGCGACACGGGTTTCTATCTGGAAAAATTGTGAAAAGGATATGCTGGACTCATTGTCAGTGTATCACTCCTGGAGTCCTAGTATTGGGACGAAGTTCTGATGCGACTTGGATAGTTATGTAGAAAAGGGCTGTAGGCAGCCTCAGTAGTGACTCAACTACTGTTATATTAAATGTACCTGTAGGCAGCTACAAGGTACCAGTAAGCAGGGAACTACTAAATAACAGTGAACTTACCCTCAGTAGTGACTCAACTACTGAGGGAACAGTATGAAAACTGTACAGTAAGTGCGCTCTAAGCGCTTATGTAATCAAGTAAAAACTCGCACCAAATATGTATCACACAGGGGTGATTCAAACTCCAACAAGTTACTTTATCCCCCTTTCACTGACGCTCTCCATCACAAAGAAGTGTTTCTACGCCGGAGGGGCTGAGCAAAAGTGGATTAACCCTGACAACGAAACACACAGGCTCTTCTGGTATCGTGTTTGTCCCCTGTGCGCGGAAACGCACCATATAAGTTGCCCAGGCTTCCTGGAAAAGGTTTGAATTTGATACGCGTACGGTGCCAGGGCGCGACTTCTTACTACAAAACAACACTGACGCTGACTTACACATCGTACGTGACGTGTATAGGAGAGCCCCCTATATCATGGTGTAGGCGACTGCCGTCCGCGACGTCCACGTCGCACTCTGTACCATACCTGGTACACCAATGGAACCTCCGCCCAGGGTGTCAGGTTTTTTTATGAAATAGACGGGGGGTGGAATTGCACCTCCGTCAGACTAGACGACAACCCGGCCGAGATTTTCGACGACATCACGAGCTCAGTTGCGACTCGACTCTCGTTGCTCCTACTAGTAGTACCAATCCTACCAACCGAAATCACCTTCTGGAAGGTAAACTTCCTCTTTCGTACTTATCTGCGAAGGCTCAAGACGCAGCACATGTAGCCTAACGAGCCTTGACCAGTAGCTACTAACCATGTGTTCACCGTTCAGCCCTTAGAATCTATCGCTACGGAGACACATCCATCCTAATCTATTTCCCCATATATTTCTTGGGGCGAGGAAGTCAGCTTGGTCGTACGGTTACTTTCCGCTTTTCCAAAAGGCAAGTCTCGTCCGGTTAGTATCACACTCTTCTCCGACTGATGTAATTCGAAAGGGAAAAAATGGGCTCTTGAACAGGCTGATAATGATGTGGTGGATCTAGTGAAGCGCGCCAAAATCGCGACTCAGTCACCTTCAAGTCTGGCGCAGCCACAAACTTTCAGGTCCTTGCATAAGAACCCGGATGAACCCATTCTCGACCGCCGTCGTGTCTATGATCCTAATAGCAAACCTCCCTTTGTGGATGATCTTCCACCCATTTCACTTCAGTATGAGGGATTTGGACACTTTCTAGACATCTTCCGTGGGTGCAGAGACACTCCGGGAATAGAGAACGTGTCGTCTAAAAGATTGCGCTCGGCTGTCGATAATTTTGCAGAGGATGTCCCTAATCTATTTGCACGACGATAAAAGAAGGGAAGAAGGCTTAGATTATTTGGACGCCATATTCACTGCGCGCAACGACAGTGTCGCTTTCCCGGTAACGGCAACCAACGTCAGCAAGAGCAGCAGCTCAGACGGCCCCTTCCTCGGACCACACCGTGTAGCATGCTGCATCGCTACATTCAGAAATGAATCAGGGTGCAGCTCAGCTATCCCATATGTTGAAATAACCAGCTATTTTGCTCACTCGACTCGATGAGGAAAGCAACGGAGCATTTTGATTCTGTTTTGATGATGAGTGGTTGGAACGTCCCATGCCTCGGGCTAACTATTATCGGTATGTTGTACAGTCTATTTCCATTTCACTCGCAGCTGACATTCGCGGATCGCATTAGGTCACTACGTCACGTTTTATGCTATGATCTTTGTCCATAGATGGCGAATAGTTAGTCTCACACCCGGTCTGTCATGTATTCGGACCTCAGGTGACGGTGACGATCGGATCGCACTCTACAACACCTTCACCGCTGCCTCTGTCCTCCTTGCTCGCATCCAAGATGATGCCGCCAAGTTGGTCCACAGTTTCCCTCCCCCAATTGAAGCAAGCCGCCGCATCTTACCACCCATTTCAAGCCTACTCCATCCTCACTCCGGTACACCCATGGGTTCAAAATCATCGAGCTTTTCCACTTCCCAGCTGCCGATCGGTATCTGTATATTGCAGAGACGGCCGACAGCAAGCAAATCATGATCAAATTTATACGCCGTTACTCATATAAACTGCACATGTTTTGTGCAGATCGTGGATGTGCGCCTGCCCTCCTTGGCTTCGAAAGGCTCCCTGGAGGATTTTTCGGCATTGCAACGGAGTTTGTTCAATTCGCTTTCCCGATCTCACAATCTCCATATGTTGAAAAACACCGTGAATGGACGGAGCAGTTGTGGAAACTTGTTGAATCTTGCCATACAGAGGGTCTTGTCCATGGGGACTTACGGGCTCCGAATATCATCTGCGATCAAAATAGGGTAATGCTAATTGACTTCGACTGGGCAGGGAAAGAAGGGGAGGTATCTTATCCGCATGGTTCGCTTAACGCTGATCTGATGATTGGACGAGACAACCCTGATCTGAAGATCACCAAAGGTGATGACCTCCGGGTCTTGGAGAAGACATTGAAGTATGTATATCTAACATCTCATGGGAACGTTGCCTGCACTGGCTCAGTCTGAGATACATTATCAGTTCAACGCAGCCTGATAAACTATGGTAGCCCATAGGTACAAATCAAAATACTTGATGCATCGGGGGATGTTTCGTCTACACGAGTCAGTGTCAATATGGGTCGAGATCCTCGGCGTTGACGGACGGCTTCTCCTTCTTCGGAACGTGCTTCTCAGTAACAATGGCTTTGTATGCGACATTCAGTTCTTCCGCGGCTCCTCTTTCACCACCTGGGATTCTGTGGAGAAATGCTTTAACTTGCAGTACCGCATCCTTCAGAGCGCCGATGTCACGATTCTTGTGGAACTGAGAGTCAGGACTCAGCTTCTTGAGCAGATCGTGCCCTTGTTTGAGAATTGACCTCCAAGCACGTGAGAAAACTTGTGGGTGCAGAGTATTTATCGCTTACGATATTTCACTCCTCTTACGCCCCAGTTCTTCCAGGCATTCATGACCTTCTCGTAGTAACAACGTAGGAATTTTAGTCACGTTTCGAATGGATGTAGCGGTGTTAATCCCCTTCTTCAGGGCCAAAAGCAAGTGGGGCAAGGGTCCCAGGTACAGTAGGCTGTAAAACCCTGGCGCGAATCTGCAAGCTTGAGCATGCTTTAGACAAGCAGAAAACAGGGCAGATTTTTCTGCCTCAAGCGCGGTCCTCTTTAACCGCCCCTTCTGTTTCTGACGGTACTGACGGTAGACACGTTGTATTAAGTGGACTGCGGACACTTCCTCGTCCGTAGCAACAATGGCTGGTATGGCCTCATCATCGTCGGCAGGATCATCCACGTCTTCAATAGGCTCGTTGGCCTTCGCAGGTTCATCTTCGAGGGATAGTTCGACCTGACCTTCTTGGTCACATTGTACTAAGCGGAGTGAAAACTGTTCCTCATCCACAGCAACAACAGCTGGGACGGACTGGTCACCCTTGGAAGGAAGACCCTGCGCATCCTTAATCGGCCGGCAGACATTGGAGGGTTCAACACCAGGGGATAGATCAACTTGGTCGTCGGCTGGCTTCATCCGAGGTAGAATTCGGGGCCGAGGCACAGAAGCTCGGAAGTCCACGCTACGAGAGGATCGTGCCGCAATCAGAGGAGACGCCAAAAGCACTGGAATCTCGTCGAGTCCACTGTATTTGAGTTGCTCGATGTGCCACCCGGTAGGGAAGTGGCGAGTGTCAAGTCTCGCTCCCTTGCAGACAAGGTGAACAAGATTAGGTATAGCATGCATTTCATCATAGGCAGCTATCACTCGTAGATAATCCTCATGCGCTATTTCTGTATATCTACAACAGTGCACACGTCACCACTTGGATGATGGGAATCGTGAAGATACGTACTTGCGATAGATACTTGGTGTCAACCGGGTGGGATCATTAGACTCCAAGTGAGTGATCATTTTTGAAATCCTGGCTTTCAAGCTCTCCGAATGAGGGGGACAGTTGTAAGACGCTGAAGGGAGTCAGGGGTGTTCGAGTTCTTGACAAGTTACCTACCAAGGCACAACATTCTACAGCTAAGGAATTATGAATTTTGAGCAACACGATAGTCCCTGTACTACTCACATCCGCGCGATGAATATATTTCGGTGGACAGGGCATAACAATTATACACATCAGCGAAAATTTTTCTGCAAAAAACGTTAGGATGGCCTACTATTCGAGTGGTGTAGAAATAACCTGCTGCACTGTCGGATTGTAGCCTTTCAAGGAGATACTGTATGTCGTCTAGCAAATGTTCGATGAATCTAACATCTTTGCGTGCATCAAGTTTGTTGTGCCCTATTAACCAGCTACGGGGCAGAACGACATCATGCAGAGAGTCCACACCAGGGTTATTTTTAAGACGGAGGGTTATCACACAGGCGCTGAGTACTTGCTCTATGCAGTCACATAGTACCGATAAGTTCACTTGAAGGTTATTACGAATGATGTGGCTGGAACGGAGGTCATAAATCGTAACCTTTCAAGTAGTAGAAACATTACCGAAGGCCAAGGATGCCCGCGGAAAGGCTGATATCTGTAGAGGAGTGAACAGAGTCAATCATGTCTTCAACAATGTATCGATCTGGATGGCGGAAAAGTATCTCGGGGCGGTACCACCGCACACAGTTGGCACTGTACAAAGCATCACTTTCACCAAACGTTGAGCCAAGCTTCATCAGGCGTAGTATGTTACTAAGGAAGTCGGTAGACCTCCAAGGGTTTAAAGAATAAATTGCGCCGCGGATCCAATTTCGCATGACCCGGATACCTTCAGAAGCTCCGTGGATGCTCGGCCACTTAAGATCCGCAAGAGATCCTTGCGCCCTGAATGGTGGGAAAAATGCCTCGTATAGGTGAGCTATCCAGTAGGCAATCTCGACTTTCACGCTATATCACAGGCGTGATCAGTGCACGAGCGTGCTAGAAGTCAATGGTACTTACGAACTCCACCTCCGCATCCCGGGAAATGCAGAATACGCGAGCTGCAATATACGCATCTGCTGTAAATGAATGCCAACCCGGGCGTTGTATTGCATGGTGTCCAGAGAGGAGAGTGAGACATGCTGTTGCTTGCACCCCGCATAGTTGCAGAAACCATTGCTGACATAAGAAAGGCAGAGAGAGAAGACTTTTGCATGGTGGCAAAGCCAGGTTTCCGCATTGACTCGGGAGCGAAGGTAGATGCGCACGCGTTCCTTCAATGTATTAGTGATTTGTGCATGAGTGTACGATGCATTCGTGCGCGCATCATTGTTATTAGACTCTGTGCTTGAGGTCGTCAAAATGAAGGAGCCCGGTTGCACGGCGTATTGGTCGTCCGAAAGCCGAGTTATGCCAAATAACCTTCTGATGCCGGGTTCTCCCACTGGGTCATTGTGGGAAGCAACGATATAGAGCAAGTAAGAGTAAGTGTAGAATTTTTCGAGGAAGAGTGCGAAGTCGTCCAATGTTGCGGAAAGGAGTTGAGGTCGAGGTAAACGTGAATAAACGTGATTGAGACACCAAAGAGCTGCAGCCTTTTCCTTCCGCTCGATAAAGGATTGTGCCAACGCTTCCAGCGTTGCACGGTCAAGTTCTTCTGCAGCTACAGCTTGGAACATCTTGATCTGCAGTTGAAGCTCAGTCAGAAAATCGAGGAAAGCAAGTAATACTTACTTCGTCATGGGCTCGAGCCGGTAAAGGATCCAAGGGCAGTTGACGGCTTAGGGAGACAAGGGATCTGTGGTATCCCGGTATGGAACTCATTGGGCGGTACTCCAAATGAGCAATACTTCCAAAGACATTCCAGTAATACGTCTGCTGCACGCCTCACAGCATGCCGGTTGGTTTTGTCCTGAAGAAACACCCTGATCGCATCCAATGGGTTTTCTTCACTCAAGTGAAGTTCCGCAGCTTCGACATATCTTCCGTGGGACTTATACAAAACCATCAGTGCGGCATCCAGGCCGTAAGTCTCGAGAAAATCCAGCTCTTCATCAAAACAGGAGAAAAGAGGCGACGGCGGTCTAAAAATCGTCGAGTAGCCTTCACGACAACGAGCAGGCAACCTACTTTTCCTTATTTGTGCTGCCGTAGTACAACCGACACACTGTGAGCAACTCATCTGCACAATCACGTGAAATCTTTTTCGAGTGGGATTTGAGAACATCGACCGTCTTGTCGAATATACCAGCCTTGCGGTAGAGTTTGACCGCCAGTTCATACTCCTCGGCATTCAGGTATGCATCTGCCGCCTTACGGTCCTCGGCCGCTCGAACGTAGCACTCCGCGGCTGTACGGTAGTATTGCAGCGTCTCCTCACCAGGTGCCTCGTTGGCACAGTTGACAAATGCGTCTGCAGCCTTGGCAAACACTCGAAACTGCTCACTCGGTAGAGAAATGCCCATCTTTGCACGAGCAAGCTCTCGGAGATGGTATGCTTCGGCAACCCTCACCTCACGGGGCATATTGGCACGCCCAAAGCAATGCATTGCTTGAGTGTATCGCTTGTGTTGGAACAACGAGAGACCTGATTCTGCCCATTCTTGAGGGGAAGATGAGACTGCGAGATGTGGGACATCGGTCTCAGGTGTGCAAATCTGGATTTGGGAGCGAGATGTCCAGAATATCTGACATAATCATTTTAGTTATTTTTCATGAATTACTGGAAGTGATTCCTTACCCTCATAGGCTCGCCTTTGTCCGACTTGTCGACAATCCACATATTTTTACGTGCTCTTGTAATTCCCACGTATAGGAGCTTCAGCTTGGACGAGGGTTGGTGGACGGAATGTACAAACAGAAGCGGTTTCGTTTACATACCTCTCTACATAACCCCACATATCGGCTTTCATCCCTTTCAAAACAAGGCGCCTGTAGCTGGGACGGTTTGTAGCCTTCAACGGCACCATCGACTGCGGCCAGCACCAAACGCCAGCGTGACAGGTCCACGGATGAATCCTCGAAGAAGTTGTATAGCAGCACCTGCGAATTCCAAGGATCACTATCTAGCGCTAGCAAAAATGACAAAGTGTACGCCTACGTCATTGAACTCTAATCCTTTGCTGTCATAAAGTGTCCTGACGTAATTGGCTATCAGCAGGGTTCAGACATTTAATAGGTTTCCGTTCTCACATGATAAGTCCAATATCACCTACTTGCTGCTGGAGTTTCTTTTTAGCCTCCTCATCGCGCACGAGGATGCCTGTAAACTTCGCGTAAAAATGGCCCACGATGGTAAAAATATCAACTGACACTGTTGTGCGCCGAACTCAATGTGACTGTCACTATGGTGAGACGATGTCAGCAGGAAATCGAGACACAGAATAGATTGCATACGATGTACCGAACAGGAACTGTTCATAACGAACAGTGTCCTTATCCCATCCCGTGAAAAAAATCGGTTTCAGACCGTCAACAATGCCATGTTCAGGCTGGAGGGAATCGATACTATTCGGCCAGAAGTGGGAAATCAATTCGATCACCGAGTGCGCGCAGTTGACTATGCCGCCGTGGGACCGGTAGTTTATAGCAAGCTGGAATGATGCTGGAGGGGTAACAGCTCGCTCTCTCACATTGTGTGAGGCTTGTTCCACCTGAGTGATGTGTAGTTTGTGGATGTTTTAAGATAGAAACCACCTACCTCGATACGGTACAGGAATGCCTTCAGATCGTCAAATCTGAACGAGCTGCCTGCGGAAATGGTCTGAGCAGTATCGCCTGCCCAGAACAGGCCTTCGGGATTTCTACATATACGCCTCAAAACTACAACAATCTCAACCAGTCTCCGATCGCCACATATGGAAAAACATACGAAGAGCATCTATAAGTAGATTGTCTTGTGCTTCGTCTACATAGCTGCAAGCCCAATCTTCGTCAGTAGCCTGTTCGTTGAAGGGAGAGGTACACCAACAGGAAGTCTACTTGAGGGCCTTTCAACGGGGCGCCACCCAGGAGAGCTTTGAGAATTGAATGAGTCCTTGCGACAGATAAATCATCATCATGCTATACTCCTCGAGGATAGTAACAAACCGGTCTGCAATATCATGATCTTGGCGCTGACACTTCAACTTGGAGTAGGCTTCGAACAGAGTATAGACGCCTTCTCTTTGATCGGAGAATGTCGGATTTGTGCGTGACGAGAGACCACAGTAGGTGTTCTTATCCAGTGTTCCTTCATCAAATTCAAGTGACTTTTCTGAACCTTTGATGATGCCTGCTGCACATTAACACCCGGCCAACACCATCCAGATTAATGGTCATACCCATAACTTCCCCAAACACTGACCACGGATCTGTAGGCCTTGTCAGTCACAAAGAATACCGTGCAAACCAACGACCTGACCCAAACACCTCGTAAGATGAGCCAAGTGGGGCCAGTACCTGTGGCGGAAAACATCATCGGTAACGAAAGAGCCAAGGACCTCCGGGTCTTGTGACCGCCCAAATAGTTTTGCTGCACGTCCGGCCTCCGGACAATCTGTGTCCAAAATGTCCGCTGCGATCATATTCGCCAGCTATGGAATTGACGGTGAGCCATGCACTGAGCGCATGAAACCAACACTACGTACCCGGTCAAATGTTAAGAATAAAGGGAAGTGGTGATCCTCGAGTTCACTGTATCTCGGCGGAATACCACTTTGAGCAGCCGGAACATCGTCATTGTCAACCAACCTTCGGAACGCGCTTCTCGACTTCAGCCTTGCAAGCTCTTCCAGCGTACATCCTGCCAGTGAGAGGGACTCGAGAAGTTTCACGAAATACTCCTCTACTTTGTTTGCAAGGACTGCAGACTTCGTAACAAATAACTGCCTTGGCCGGGGCATGCCAGAGCCTTCAGAATGAAGCTGCCATGCCCTCTGAATTCCCAGCATCTTAAACAGCATAGTCGTTGTTTTCCTTACAATAATGAGCGTCCCATTGATCCCCGGCACACAATAAACTTACCCAGTGCCACTTCGACCCAAGACATAACACGATGTGGTGCACTCCACAATCTTGCGCTCCTGTGGACTGGAAAGCCATTGAGGCAAGTAAAGTAATCAGGAAAATGCACTGACGTGAGTTCAAAAACGTGCTGGACGTCCTTCATCGCAATTAAACCTGCAACAACGTTAACACGTTGGGTAGATCATCACGAAGGACAGCATATCTCGAACCGTTGATCAAGGCCTACGCAGCACGTCTGAGTAATAACAGAGAGGGGGGATCTCAATTCCAGCTCACCTGGGAGAAGGTGACGTATTTGTCAAGGCTACGACGGTGTCAAAGAAAATACATATAAGTCATTTGCATCAAGGCGTACACGAGGAGGGAGTGCAGCTGGAGCAGCATCAGAAATGAAAGGCGAGTCGTATAAATGGACGTACTTGGTCCATTTCTTGGTTACCAAGGACCAGCGATGTGGGCTTGACAATTGCGTCCTGCACCTCAGGTGGGAATACAGCAGGCAAGTATACCTTATCTCCGGGATGGACGGGTGGATTCCTGAACGTGCATCTGCAATGGCGAGATGAGCAAACTCTGTCACGTTCAGCTCGTCAAAAAGGTAGAATTACCGTTGTATGTACTCTCTGCCTTTGCCGGATAAGTGGTGATTCATCGCATCCCAAATCCGATTGAGTTGAGTGTGGGTGCATATCTCGTATATCTTTATGACTTCGGGTAGCCCTAATAAGTATTGCGCATAAAACCAACATGGTAAGGACTACCTTGTCGTTCGATCTGAAATGTTTTTGAGCGCAAGGTACAGGGAGACGTACGGATAATTCACTTACTTCACCATCATGGTCAGGAACACAGTCGACTTGATACTTCATCCTGCATTAATAGGTTTGTTCGAAACACGAAACAGGTGTTCATACCACAAGCCTCAAATCTCGTTGCATCTTCGCCTCAAAGATAGGCACGCCTGAGCGGGTTCCATCCAATCTCTTCTGGTTATCATCTGAAAAGTGCCCATTTGAGAGTTCCCTGCATGAAGGTCACCACACGACCAACAAAGAGAGTGACAAAGTCCATACTTGATTTTCTTAACTATTATCTTGAACTTCTTTCCGTCGTTTCTGCGGAATTCTCTTAGTTTCTTCGTCGCATTCGTCCCTATCAGAATTCTCCACTCCCCAAAACCGTCAGCATTCTCGAAGTAGAGGGCGGCCTTCATTGGTTGAACCGTTGGGTATGCTGAGGGCCGAGTGTCGACGACAATAGAGGTGGATGGCTCCACTACAATCCGAGGACGCTCATTGGTAGTACTGTGATTACTAGATAAAGGAACGTATGCGTTCTTAAGAGGTGTTGCAAGTTCAGCATTTGAGAGAACCGTCAGATAGAACTGTTCACAGATGTCAACCCTGAATGGTGGTGACCTGGAAGGCTACGTACATGAAAAACCGATTTTAACTTCTCTGCAATCTCATTGGCCATTTGTCTGGCTTCCTCATTCGTAACGGGTACAGGAACTTCAAGTTTGGAGAACATAGCAGGATTAACAGCTGGGCTTTCTTGCTTAAACTTCCGTCGCTGTCTCTTTATCTTCTGCCTCAAGAACGGGATGTCTTCATCTACTACCTCAGGGTACTCCTCTGCAGCAGAAATTTCACTGGTGAAATCTGCGCGGCATAATATGGCCAGGACAGGCAAAACATTGTCCACGTATTGCCTGAACTGGCCAATATTTTTAGACAGGTCAGTGGACAGGAGGTCGGGGGGAATGGAGAACAAGGTATGAGATATCTCGAACAATAGATCAGTTACGAAGGACTGCAGTATAAGCACCGGCTCGCTCGGAAAGGCGCTGAAGATGCGCTCGACCAGGCGTTCTGAGCTGGGCCAAACTGGCCAGAGTTCATGTGAGCGAGATTTGCAGGTGAACGCTACTTACTTACCTGAGATAATGAAAGCAAAGAGACTTCGGACAGACAACAAGTCGTGGACGATCTGCGCCACAGCGGCGTCGGTGTTGGAGACCGCTAACAAGCGCTCGAGGTGACGAAGCGCGTCAGCAAGGCCAACTGGATCTGCCACACGTTCGGCAGAGAACATAGAAAGATCTACAATTTGAACCATGGTGGGTACTGTGGAAGAGGTAGACCGTAGAGGGGACTGATATAATCGTTTCACAAGGACACGACCTCGTGTTCTGGAACTTCGCGCCAGAATGCCAGGTTGATAAGATAATGCAGCGCTGACTACCTGATTTGAACCTCCAAAGCTGTGCCCGACTGCGGAGAAGGACAACCCTCTGCCACAGGTTTTCCCGACTCGGCCAACGCAGATCCTGCCATTACCGTTGGTGTGGTACTAAGTGTCCTTCGAGAGTTGCAAAATGGAAAAAGCAGTTTTTGAACATCTGACTCACCTTCAAAATAATCGCACACAGTTACAGAAGACCACGTACGATGCATACTTGTATCCAGCCCCAAAAAATTAGGGAAGCAAAAGGTAACGGTGTTCCTAGAGAGATGCTCGTGTCAGTGTGTGCGGAAGAAAGCGACCTGGAGGTGCAAATTTTCCGACATGGTCTTTGTTCTCGTTGACTGACGGAGTAGTTGTCCAAGAATAACTTGAAGTCGCCAGACTGTGCACAATGTTTTCGGAACAACGTTTTGCACTTCTCACGCTTCGATATACCGTTTGGACGTGTGTAATCTCTGAACGTTCAACAATTGTACCGAGTCTTTGCCAAAGAAACTGGACCTTCCAACCGGCAGTGACACATGCTGATTGCCTGTGTAGGGTTTCGGCCCGACATCGCAATGAGAAAGTTTACAGCACCTGATGTTCCCACATAATGACACAAATATTTGAACTCATCAGGTGGTTTACGGACTGAGGCTTGACATTTCCGACGTTCTCAATTTATCGTGACTGATCCTACAATACCCGTGCGTCATATATTCTGACAGTTATCGTGCCTGGTCTCTACCGTATAAAAGGGCCACTGTAACTTACTGTACGGGGACACTTTCTATTACCTATCTACCCACTTGTCTGGCAAATCGAGTACCTTCGTGAACGCTCCTCATCGTTCTGTCGTCTCGGCAAGGAAATAACCTCGCCCGGACGTCACGTATTTTTTCCGATCCTAAAAGTCTATCCTCGAGTTCAAAAAACCCCTCGATATCTTCTCGAGCGCTCGCAGACTGATCCCCTTTCTGGAAATCCGAGCAAGTATACCTATCAGATATGGCCAACGTTAGATATAACTTTCGCCGAGCGGCCTCCCTACCTCAGAGCCCATCGACCCAGTTTGGTGCTAGGGCCGCCGTTGAATCTCCGATACCAGATTTGACTCCCTTGGGTAGTTAGTTCTCCACTCCCCGTTCAAAAATGTAGTATGCAAATACTGCGATCCAGCTTCTGGAAGCTTGAGTACGGCGCCCCAAAAGCAGTCGTTGACGTTCCCAGCTTGAGAAGTACCTCGCTGGAGTATCCCGCGGGCGATGAGTCCCCGGAGGCTATTAAAGCTAATGCTGTTAGGGCAGTGGTACCCGTTCACAGCGTACGGCAAATAGACTTCCCTGACGTTGTCAGTAAGATTTGCCGCCTCCTTTGCTGACTAGCGAGGTACAGGTCGAATTTGACGACCTACAGTCGTTGACTATGGCAGCGCGACAAGCACACCCATGGTAAGCTTAGGCCTGAATTGGCATGTGCCATTCGAGAGGCCGAGAAACGTTGAACCTGGAAGACAGGGAAAGGATCCGGAAGGGATCCATGTCCAGAGGTAACAGTGCTTGAGGGAATAGCACGCCTGAATCCGAAAGTGTACCTGAGAAACCGGAAGGGAAAGGTACTGACCCTAGGAACTGAAGCGCGCTGTGATGAACTCGACATTGAAGCACAACGCGATGCACTTGCATCATGGAATACCGCTCATCAACTAGCTAGTAACGAGAGCGACAGTAATCGACCTGAACCTTCTGAGATTGTCAGAAGGATCCAATACTGAAGAACAAACATGCCAGTCACAGGCTGACCACAGCGAACGACGCTCAAAGTCCATAGTAGCTAAAGCCAAACGAAAAGATAAAGAGGCCAAATCCACCTAATGCTGTTAGGGCAATGGTTGAAAAGGTTGTACAACGAACCGATAGGCGTCGTGAGAGATAGAAAACGCCTAAAGCTATGGAACTTGTCGGACAGATTAACCCGGAACCCAAGACCTAGCATTTGAGCGCGTCGAAAAGAGCGATAGAAAACCTGATAGGTCGAGTAAGAAAAGCAAAATGTGCTACAGCCTCAGTGATCGGTAGCAGTAAATGGGCGGAAGGTAATTAGCTTCAGTAGCCAGCCGAGTTCCAGCTCCTCTTCGAATAACAATACTACTAATTCAATTGTACCACTTTTTTTCCGTAGATTGGGTTTCGTTGCCATCTGTCGCAAATAACTTCGTTATCTATGACTTCAGATACACTGCACACTTCCCCTCCCCTCCAATCAAAAACGGGAGAAAAAAAGTTACTGCAACCCTAAGCCTGTCGATCGCCCGTCGAACAATTTTCTTTGTCACTATCGGTGTTATTATTGAAAGTACAGAAAAAAAAACATTTCTAGCAGCGATCTATTAGAATACACGCTTCCTTCTCCGACTGAGCACATTTAGTCGGTCCGTCGGCCCGTCACAGGAAAAGGACGTAGAAGCTTCACACACATCAGGATTCTTACACGACCTCCATTGTACCCATTAGACACTTAGACCGCGTGACATATTGTAGAATTATTGTATGCAGAAGTCAGTCAACATCATGGGCTACCACGGGCGATAATCAGTGATCGAGATGATTTGATCACATGCCTATTATGGGATCACCTCAATTGACGTTAAACAAAAAATGTCCAGCGTGTATCATCCTGAGACTGATGGGCCAAGAGTGTGCAGATCGCATGATGATTCTCCAGATAATCAGGTGTTGCATCGGACCAATCCAAATAACTGCGTGCCACGCCTACCTGTCATCGGTTTAGCAATCAATAGCGCTACATCAGAGATGACACCGTACGCTCCTTTCTTCCTGAACACTGGACGAATACCCTGTTACATGATATGGGATGAGCATCCAAGCATGCAAGTATTCGTGAACAAGATGAAACTTACTTGTAATCATGAAGGCATGCATGAAGCAGACAGTCGGCGCTAATGAAAGGCGCCAAGCATGTCTCTGCCTGTCAGGAGATCTCATGTACATCTCTACAAAAAAATATTACCTTGCCTAAGGGGACGTCTTGGAGACTCGTTCCGAAACTCATAGGTCATATCGGATGACTTTGGAAATGACTCCTTCTGCAGACAATAACCTGAAGCGGAGAGGTGTATATGGCATGCTCCGTTGGTCTCCGCCATGAGCGCACATGCCCAATGATGACCGCAAATTCTCTGGATGAAGGGACGATCGGATTCCTGAGCCCGGAGGTAGCAACCAAGAGCGGGCTGTCGACCGAATGTTACTCCAACACCAGGGCGGGCATGCTGATGTGACATTTGAGGTACAGTAAGGCAGCAGGGGGCCTAGCGAATGATGAAATTGCACGCGTGAAAGCGGTAGCCGACAATTTTGAAGCCATCGGGGTTGACAGGATTGAGAAATTAAAGATACAGGTGACGGGAGTTTCATGGATGAGGACCCTCAGGTGTTTCTAGGACACTTGGCACCGCATTTCTGCGGGGCCCATTTAAACCACCTGTATCCAAAGTCAAAGCGCCCATCCACTTACCAACCCCCTCAATCGACTGGACGATACTTCTCTCAAAAACGACACCATCTTCTTTGACATTGCGATCACTGCCCTCATATCACACCGACTTGACGTTTATCCTCGCCTAGACTGCTTCGTCGCCCCCCTCATCCGTCGCGTTACCCCTCGACAGACATACCAGCACACAGACGTCGTGAACATCGCCCATATACGAACGTGCCTAGACGTTGACCAAAGTCGTCCTATTGCCAGCCGAAACCACTACTGATATATATCGTGTCAGTGTTGTCACTGCCGCGAGCACCGAGCACATACCCCTGTCCCAAAGAGAATCGGTTGGTCACTCGCACCACGCCAACTGCCATTACTGACACAAGCCTGCACGTTAGAGAGCTCTTGATCTGATACACTCTGCTACCCTTCATTCACCAAGTGAAAAACGATCATAAAACAAAACCATGTCAACGACACCTCCTGAACCTGTCATAAAACGAATTAGCACAGACCACTTCCGCATTCGGGTGGCTCCCAGCTCTGAAAGGGGAGGTGGCCATATCTTGGTCCATCGCGAACAGGTCAAAGTGTTCTTCCTGTATGACCAAGCGCTGCGTCGCGACGGCTGTACCACACACGACTGCCCTGCAGGCTACCATCAGTTAATGGAGGCATACAATAAAGTTGCCAGGACGAGAGCTAGATTTGCGTATTGCGAGTTGGGACGTAACGGGGAACAACGCGTTTTTATCACTGGCCCAGCACCCACCAGGGAGGAAGTCTTGGGAGCGGATGCCGACTTACGGAGTAAAGAAGAGAAAGAGGGAGGGAAGCTACTCAGCGGAGATAAGGTTGCGACTGTTGAAAGCATGCTTTGGGAGGCAGCTGAACGCCTCCAGCGGCAACGCAGTCGCGCGCAGCAAGGATACCTAGATCGTCGTGAGCGCAGGGTTGACGAACGTCGCCAGAGAGGACCACTTGCCAGGAGACCCAGTTCTTATCCCTTGGATCATCATCGCTCCACCGAGTCGCGATCCAATCAGCGATCCGTAAGGCCTACGTACGGTGTTCAGTCAGAACATTCAGCTGACCTCTCATCCAAGGACGTCGGCATCTCCTTGTCCAGGGTTCCTGAACGACTGGTCGCTGGACCGAGTAGCGTCACCCTTGCCGATAACAAGACCACAGTTAAGGCCGAAGAAGAGGTTGGGACTTGCGATGATGTCAAGTCGGACGTACCCGCGAAGAGGGCCAAGTAACGCATCGTGGGTACTAAAAAGGGAAGGATGTCGGGTTTCGGCCCGGCATCGCAGTGAGGATGCTTACATAAATGTTTACCAAAACTCGACGTTTCGATTCGTCCGTTTCTCAGCTGATTCTGATGTTTGTATCCGTGCATGTATGCTCGTGCAGAGCCCCTACCATACAAAAGGGCCACTGTAGTCTACTGTACGGGGACACATGTTCTTCCTACCTTGAATATTATCGTTGTGTCCTCTCGGCAACTAGTACCAGTCCGTCTCCGGTGTATACCCACTTTCGAGTGAGGAAAGCCTTTTGTAACTCACAAACAGTCCTACTCAACAGTCTTCGTGTCATTAAGTCTGGCTTGGAAAGAGCCATCGTGCAGCACCAAACCTCCACCCACTATGGCACCCGGATTCGCTGTGTCTCTCAACCTTCTCACTTGCCACCTCAGGACAATGTTTTCTTAAAGGGCTGCCACCCGCGACTTGGAGGAGGAGCATTAGCACTTCATCCACCAGGGCCTCCTGATCATGGTAACCACAATCTTGGGATGAGGTTTGTGAAATTGATCCGCACGACTTCGGAACTTTGCCTCTGGGCATCCTTATTTGGTCTGCGTCGTTGCCCCTGCACACCCTCTGTCCTTCGAACAGATATGACAATCAGGGGGCTGTCGGTGATAATGTAACGGTGCTGGAAGGGTAACTGGAAGAAGGTATCAGTTCCTCATCAATTGTTCTCCGGGTATGGGTGGTACACGTACGACAGAATGAAGTCTGGAACGACCCGGTCAGAGGACATCGCTTACTCACTGTTCAGGATTTTTGACCTCCACCTGTCCGTTCTGTATGGCAAACTTGCTGAGAACTTGCTTGGCCGTCTCCTGGCCGAGATTGTATCACGGTCTGGGGACGTCTCGGCGCTGGATTGGGTCGGAGAGGTATCTTTGCTTCATAGTTATTTCCCTGCCCGGATCACTTCCTATCAAGGACTACTACCATCCTCACCTGACTCGAACGTAGAAGAACAATCGTCGACGATGGGTCAGGAGGTTATATCGTTCAAAGCATTGCAAAGGTTGCATGGCTCATTGGCTGTTTCCGCAATCCCTCGATCATCGCGTTATGCTGCCATGGGTCGCACAGCGTGTTACAGCGGTCTGACAAGGGACTGGGGAAGACTCATCGGTACGGAGTTGGACCGGATGCCTAGATGTTGTACGTGTAAGTCACAAGTACAAAATCCAGGCATCCCGTTTGAGGCCATTTGACATCGCATTTCCAAACTTCCAGACAAGCTCGAAAACACAATATTCGTTCTTGGATCCCGAAGGATCAATCCGCCAAGCCAGGCGCCATGACTGAAGAGCGGTTGCTTTATAGGTAACACTCCCTCGTTGACCGATCGACCTAACTCAGAATGTAAAAGGGTGGCGTCATTTACCCCATTGCTGCTCAGCCCGTAGATTCAACCAGTATTCTGAAAAGTAAAGTTAGGATATTGAATGTTGTGTAGACACTCACGACATTGTGATGTCCACGGTGTTACATATATTGAACTGGCAGGAACGTGTCGAATATTATAGAACGGATGGAGACCAGTGGAGTTGCGTCGTTATCGGGTCCCCGCAGTGTTGACCATGTGATAGAACAGGAGTAGCAATTTTTGCTAGCCATTCCTCCTAACCCATGTCTACGGCATTGCCCCTGGTCACGTCTACTCTCTCTCGTTCTGCTTCCTGCCAGCCATATCTCGTCGCCGTTGGTCCCGAAGTTTGCATACTTCAAAAACAACTGCCACCAGGTGTTCACCGCGTGGCAGAATACAATGTACTCCTGGTATTGAAGAGATGATTTTTTCATCAATATTCCGATCACTGTGTGCCAACGCAGTAGGATCGCAGTCAGTCCTGCTTAACAGTTCATCATTGGGTACATTGCCTGGGTTTTCTTCTCACAGTCAGCCCGAAATCGAGGAAACTTGGAAAGCTTCCCACATGTAAATCCCGTTTTTAATTCCATGAAGTCCCGTTGGCCATCCGTCTAGCCCCCTCATTCGCAGCGGTAGAAGAACTTCAAGTTTAGAAAACAGATGGCATTAACCACCGTCCACAAAAACGACACAGGGAAACTGAAGAAGTTCTGGGCAGACAATAATTCATGGACGATTGCAGCTCATCGGAGACTGATTAGACTCGCCCTACAAGGCCAAACATACTCGCTTACTAAGCACATTGTTTCTTGTCCTCCGCCAACACACTCACGAACATCACTTTGGATTATTACCAGTCATGGTGCTTCTTTTTTTTGGTTATTTCAGAATCCACGCAGCTTAAATGTTCTTTAGGCGCGAAATGAAGAAAAAGCCCAGTCGATGCTTTACCGATTCCGCGAAGCGCAAGCCGCTGAACTCGGTCTTGGTACGCGGGCAGACCGGCGGCCCAAAATGGCGAGCGCATGTAAGAGCTTGCGAGAGTGCGAACGATGGCGCGGTGAAATTCTGAGAGAGATCAGCCGGAAGGTCTCAAAAATCCAAGATAGTGCGTTGTATGGCCGTCTTCTCGAGTGCGGATTGACCCAACTGCATGCATTTATAAGCTGGATTGACGGATTATGAAGTGCGAGATCTGAACGACGAAATCAACAAGTTGTTAAGGGACAAGAGGCATTGGGAAAATCAGATTATTGCGCTGGGAGGCGCGAACTATAGGAGGAACGTTGCGATGCTGGACGACGATGGGAAGGAGGTACCAGGGACAAAAGGATACAAGTACGTCCTACTCTTTTACCCTGTTTCTGCTAGTATATGCTAATGACACACACGCGATTAGGTACTTCGGTCGTGCTAAAGACCTCCCCGGCGTCCGTGAACTCTTCCAGAGCAAGAAAAAGGACGAAGAAGAAGAAAATGTCGCATACAACTATTATAAAAAGTTCATGAATCAGGGACCCGCATACTACGGCGACTTGGATGAGACACAAAGTCCTGATGGGGTATTGGCATATGAGCGAAAGGTTGAGGAGACGGGTGAGTCGTTTCCGCGCTTGCCTTTTGGTCGTATATATATGTACTGACGACGACCTAATACACAGAATGGAAAGAAGCGTACGATCGTGTACGAGATGCTTTGGGTCTCCCGCTCAGTGAACCAATACCGGAAATGCCGCGTAGCGCGCTTGCATCGACAGGGTCATCATCTTCTAACTCGTCGACGCAAAACGAGCCGCCAGCGCCCTTGCCATCCCATCCAGACCTTTCGTCCTCACTAGCAAAACGGAAAGCGTCCGACGGCGCGGATACAGACGTAAGGGTAGATGCTGATGACCTAGGTACAAAGGAAACGGAAGGAGCGCCAGCCAAGAGATCAAAAACCATAACTTCGACAGCCTCCGTCACCTCTGATCCTTCGTCTACGCCTAATCCGGTGCAGGATGCGAACAGAGACCGCATGGTACTGCACGCTCAGCTCGCTGCTTCCTATATTCCGTTCCTCACCCCTGAAGCGCTGATGCCGCCCACGTTACCTACGCGAGCAGAAACAGAAGAGGTGTTACTAAGGTTACGAAAGGAAGCGTTGATACAAGAAATGTTTGGTGTAGGTGCGGAGGGTGCAGTGTGATGTCACATGGCGAGCAATCTGTTTGCTTGCACGTAATGCCAGTGCGTCCCTGCCAAACAACGGTGCAAGTATGGATGACATTAGATTTGTTGTGAACGTCTCCGTCTTCGTATATGCAATCCTTTCGAAGTGAATGCCGCTCCAATCTGCGATTCTTCGATAGGATCAACATAATTCCCCGGCTTGGTCGACACATTTCCCCCCCCTACCGCCCTCACACCATATCCGCTAACGCGATCTCGAGTCCTTCATCGTGTTCCTTTCCCTTTGACCCTTGATCTTCAACCACGGGGTCGGTTTGTTATCTTTTGTCGGCGTTGGTCATCCGCGGTCGTCGTTAGGAAGCCCATTTACAGAGAGAGACGGGTGGTAGACGACGACAATAAATGTACAACCACAAGCTAAACAGTAACCCCCTATTCGTTTTCTCCGCCCCCAACGACGACTTTGTTCCGCGGGCAAATAGCTTCTTCCTATGATCCGTTTCTTGAATTTATGTGTGCGCAGGGCACAACACCTCAACCAGCAGCCGAATCGCCACAATGCAACACATTACTTTCCCCAGTACCGTGACAGGATGTCCAAACGCCGTCTTAAAATCGCTTGCTGTGTGAGCTTGAACCAACTCTTACGTACAGCTCTTATTCGACGTACCCCGCGAATGTAAGTAGGGTTGTCTACAAGTTGAGCTTTGAAGCTGGGAGGGCGTCAGTACAAGGTCCAGTTCAACCGGTATGCACACGCATATGTACGGATCGTGAACGCCGGATTTTCCTACTCTGAGAAAGTTGACTTGACTCAATGAGGCTGGGCTAGAGGTGTGATTCTATACAGGTGAACCCAACTGAACCCATTCATTTTCAAAAGTGTAGGTGTCCTGTGTCCTTGCCTACTCAAGGCGTCCGGACAATCGCACTTACCTCCATCGTCTAAGCGATGTACGAAAAGGGCGCCCTCGCAATTGCTCAGTTGGTGAGAACTGATGTGAAAGCATGGGAGGTCAAATTTCAAAGACCAACGTCGCATTGAAAGGGTTGAGAACAACCTGTTCGCAGTTACAGGTACGAATCGATCTTGTTTCTCAAACGCAAACTTGGCAATGAAATAATTTCCTTGCCCAGTTGGGCCAATCCGACATAGGCACAGTCTGAGATTCGTTATATAGTACATTCAATACAGCAGGATAAACAAGCCTATAGGTACAAACCAAAATGCTCCGCACATCAAGGATCATTTTCTTATCTTACACACGTTAGTATTCATACGGATCGAGATCCTCGACATTGAGGGACGGCTTCTCCTTCTTCTGAGGAACCTGCTTCTCGGTAACAATGGCTTTGTATGCGATATTCAGTTCTTCTGGTGCTCCTCTTGCACCACCTGGGATTCTGTGGATAAATTCTTTAACCTGCAGCACCGCATCCTTCAGAGCGCCGATGTCGCGGCTCTTGTGGAACTGGGAGTCAGGATTTAGCTTCTTAAGCAGATCGTGCCCGAGTTTGAGAGTCGACCTCCAAGCAGGTGAGAAAACTTGCGGACACAGAGTATGAAGGCTTACGATATTTCACTTCTCTGACGCCCCAGTTCTTCCAGGCGTTCGTGGCCTTCTCTCAGTAACAGTCCAGGAATTTTGGTCGTGGCTTTGACGAACGAAGCCATGAAGATTCCCTTCTTCAGGGCTAGAAGCAAGTGGGGCAAGGGTCCTAAGTACAGCAGGCGATAAATCCCTCGGGGAAAGTCGGAAGATTGAGCGTGTTTCAAACATGCGACAAATATAGGCGGATCTCTCTGCTTCGAGCGTCGACCTTCCTAGCTGCCGCTTCTGTTTATGACGGTACTGATGGTAAACCTGTTGTATTAAGCGGGCCGCAGACCCTTCCTCCTCTGTAGCAATGACAGCCCGTGCGGCCCGATCATCGTCGAGGGAAGGATCTTCCACATCCTCAGCGGGCTTACGGATCTTGGCAACAGGATCATCAGTTGGTTTCGTCTGTGGTAAATTTCCGGCCCGAGGTACGAAAGCTGGTGCTTCCACGCGGAGGGAGGAGCGCGCGGCAATTAAGGGAGACTTTAAAAGCACCGGTATCTCGTCTAGTCGAGTGTAATTAAGCCGCTCGATGCGCCATCCTGTGACGAAGCGGCTAGTCCCGAGCCTTGTTGCCTTGCAAACAAGATGAACAAGATCTGGTATAGCATGCTTTTCATCGTAGGCAACTATTACTCGTAGATAATCCTCACGGGCTGCTTCTGTGTATCTACAATAGTAGGGACGTCACCACGTGGATTATGGGGGTCGTGGAGATACGTACCTCCGATAGATACTTGGTGTCAACCGAGTGGGATCACTGGATCTCAAGTGGGTAATCATGTTTGAAATCCTAGCTTTCAGGCTGACCCAGTGAGGGGGCAGTTGTAAACAGCTAAGGAGAGTCAGTGGAGCTCAAACCCCTAAAGAACTGCCTACCAAGACACAACATTCTACAGCTAGGGTATTGTTAGCTTCTAGCAACGGGGTGGTCATAGCACTACTCACATCCGCGCAGTGAATATGTTTCGGTGAACGGCTGTAACGTTTGTGTGCATCAGCCAAAGCTTTTCTGCAACAAACGTCAGAATGTCCAACTCTTCAAACAGTACAAAAACAACCTTCTGTACTGTCAGGCCGTAGCTTTTCAAGGAGGTACTGTAGTCGTCAAGTAAGTGATCGATGAACCTGACATCTTTACGGGCATCGAATTTGTGGTTCCTGATTAGCCAGCTACGGGGAAGAACGACATCATGCAGCGAGTCAACACCGGGGTTATTCTTGAGACGTAGGGTTATCACATGGGCGCTGAGCACTTCCTCTATGCAGTCACATAGAACGGACAAGTTCACTTGAATGTTATTACGTATAATGTGGCTACGATGGGGGGTTATAAAGCGTAACTTTGAGAAGAGCAGAAACCTTACTGAAGCCCCAAGATGCCGGCAGCAGTGCTTGTGTCTGTGGAAGATTGAGTAGAGTCAATCATGTCTTCAACGATGTAACGATCTGGATGGCGCAACAAGAACCCGGGACGGGATCGTCGCAAGGAATTGGCATTCTGCAAAGCATCGCTTTCACCAAATGCCGAGCTGAGCTTGATGAGCCTTAGTATGTCGGTAAGGAAGTCGGAAGAATATCGAGGGTCTAGATCATAAATCGCGCCGCGAACCCAATTTCTCATGACCCCAATTCCGTCACGGGCTCCCTGGATCCTTGACCAGTCAAGATCCGCAAGGGACCCTTGCGCCCGGAAAGGTGGGAAGAATGCCTCGTATAGGTGGGCTATCCAGTCGGCGATCTCCCCCTTTATACTATGCCACCAAAATGATTAGTGCAAGAGCATGCTATAGGCGCAGTATTACTTACGTATTCCACCCTCGCATGTCGGGAAATGCGGAATACACGAGCTGCAGTATACGCATCTGCTGCAGATGAATGCCAACTCGCGCATTGTATTGTGCAGAGTCCAGAGAGGAAAGTGGGACATGCTGTTGCTTGCATTTTCCATAGTTGCAGGAACCGTTGATGGCATGAAGGAGGCATTGAGAAAAGACCTTTGCATTGTTACAAAGTCCGGTTTCAGCTTTGACCTGGTAGCGCAGGTAGGAGCGTACACGCTCTTTTAAAATATCAGTGATGTGGCTGTGGGTGTACAGCGATGAATTTGTTCGCTCATCCTCGGTAGTGGACTCCGCGCTCGGGGTCGCCAAAATGAAGGATCCCGTTTGTACAACATATTGGCCGTCCGAAAGCTGAGTTATGCCGAATAACTTCCTGACGCCGCGTTCTCCCACGGGGTCATTTTGGGATGCAACAGTGTAAAGCAAATGAGAGTACGTATAGAATTTTCGGAGGAAGAGCGCGAATTCCTCCAATTTTGCGGATAAGAGTTGAGGAAGACGCGAAAAAACGTGATCAAGGCACCAAAGAGCGGCCGCGTTATCATTTTGTTCCATGAAGGATTGTGCTAACGCTTCTAGCGTTACACGATCAAGTTCTTCTGCGGCTACAATTTGGAACATCTTGATCTATATGGTGGAAGCTCAGTTGGAGATTCCAGGGAGCAAGTGCTTCTTACTTCGTTACGGGTTTGAGATGACAGAAGGTCCAAGCGTAGCTGATGGCTTAACGAGATCAAAGTCTTTGGTATCCCAGTATGGAACTCCTTTGGTGCTACTCCGAACGAGCAATGCCTCCAAAGACATTCTAGTAAGATGTCAGCTGCGCGGCTCACAGCATGCCCGTTGGTTTTGTCCTTCAGGAAAACCTTGATTGCATCCAGGGGCTTGTCTTCACTCAAATGTAGTTCTGCGGCTTCGACATACTTTCCATGGGACTCGTAGAGAACTACGAGCGCCACATCCAGGCCATAAGTCTCCAGGAATTCCAGTTCTTCCTCAAAGGAAGAAAAAAGAGACGATGGGCGTCTAGGAAACGTCACAGTAAGTCCATATTCAACATGACAAGATCACCTACTTCTCATCATCCTTGCTGCAGTAGTACAACCGACACACTGTAAGCAACTCGTCTGCACAATCATGGGACATCTCTTGTGAGTGGGATTTGAGAACATCAACTGTCTTGTCGAATATGCCAGCCTTGCGGTAGCGTTTGGCCGCCAGTTCGTACTCCTCAGCATTCAGATATGCATCCGCCGCTTTACGATCGTCGGCCGCACGAATGTAGCACTCCGCAGCTGTACGATAGTATTGCAATCTCTCCCTGCCGGGTGCCTCGCTGCCGCACTTGTCAAATGCGTATGCCGCTTTGGCGAACGATCGTCGCTGTTCACTGAGCAGCGCAATCCCAATGGTTGCGCGAGCAAGCTCTCGGAAGTGGTACGCTTCCGCAATCCTCACTTCACGTGGCATCTCGGCACGCTCGAAGCAATGCATCGCTTGCGTGTATCGCTTATGATGGAATAAGGAACGACCTGAATCTGCCCATTCTTCAGGAGTCGAGGAGACTGCAAGATGTGGGACATCGGTCTCAGGTGTGCAGTTCTGAATTTGAGAGCGAGATGTCCAGAATATCTATCGTGATGCATCAGCTATTTGTTATGATGAGCTACTTGGGAGGTATTCCTTACTCTCATAGGTTCAGCTTTGTCAGACTTATCGACGATCCACATATTCTTACGTGCCCTTGTAATCCCCACATACAAGAGCTTTAGCTTGAACAAGGCGTTGGCTGACGAAATGGACAAATAAAAGTGGTTTCCTTTACATACCTCACTACACACCGCTGCATATCGGCTTTCGTCCCTTTCGAAACAAGGCGCTTGTAGTTGGGACTGATTGTGGGCCTCAACTACTCCATCTATGGCGGCCAGCACTAAACGCCAGCGCGATAGATCTACATTTGAATCCTCGAAGAAGTTGTATAAGAGAACCTGCGTATTCCGAGGATCACTGTTTAATGCCATAGAAAATAAAAATTGGATGGGCACTCACATCATTGAACTCTAAGCCTTTGCTCTCGTAAAGTGTCCTGTCACAGGCCACCTTCAGTAAGGTTTAGACATGAAATATGTAATCGTCCTCACATGATAAGTCCAATATCACCCACTTGCTCTCGGAGCTTCTCCTTGGCCTTCTCATCGCGCACAAGAATGCCTGTAAACCTCCTGTGAAAAACAGCGAACGATGCTAAAGTATCGACTGACACTGGTGTGCACCGAACTCAATATGGCTGCCACTATGGTGGAACGATGTCAGCGAGAAATCTTGAATTGAGGCGCAAAAACAGTACATACGATGCACCGAACAGGAATTGTTCATAACGAACAGTATCCTTATCCCATCCTGTGAAGAAGACGGGCTTCAAACCATCAACAATGCCATGCTCGGGCTGGAGGTGATCGATACTATGCGGCCAGAAGTGGGAAATCAACTCGATCACGGAGTGCGCGCAGTTGACTATACCGCCGTGGGACCGGTAGTTTATGGCGAGCTGGAATGACTCTGGTTGGGCAACAGCCCGTTCCCTCACAATGTGCAAGGCTTGGTCCATCTGAATGTCGTGTAGTCTGTGGATGTTGTACTATCAAAGGCACCTACCTCGATACGGTATAGGAATGCCTTCAGGTCGTCAAACCTAAACGAGCTACCTGCGGAAATGGTCTGAGCGGTATCGCCTGCCCAGAACAGGCCCTCGGGATTGCTGCATATAAGCCTCAAAACTGCAAGCATGTCAAGTGTGGTTTCCGGTTATTAGACATGAAAAACATACGCAGAGCATCTATGAGCAAATTGTCCTGTGCTTCGTCGACGTAACTGTAGCCCAATCCTCATCAGTAGGGCATTCATCAGTATGGGATACGGACAAACAGGTAATCTACTTGACGCCCTTTGAACGACGTGGCGCCCAGTAATATCTTGAGAATCGCGTGAGTCCTTGTAACAGATCAATCAAAATCATGTTATACTGCTCGACAACATCAACAAACCGGTCTGCAATATCGTGATCTTGGCGTTGCCGCTTCAACTTAGAGTAGGCTTCAAATAGAGCGTAGACAAGTTCTCTTTGCCCCGAGAATGTCGGGTTTGAGCGCGACGGCAGACCACAGTAAGTGATTTTATTCAGTGTGCCATCATCAAATTCAAGCGATTTTTCTGAGCCTTTGATGATACCTGTTGTACATTATTACCTGAGTAATGTCACCCAGATTAGTGAACGTACCCATAATCTCCCCGAACACCAGCCATGGATCTGAACAGGCCGTCAGTCATAACAAGTACATGCAATCCGACTATCTTACCTAGACCCTTCGTAAGGGACTGAGGGAAGTGGGGCCAATACGTGTTCGCAAAAGCTTCATACGAGACAAAGGAGTCAAGGACCTCTGGGTCTTGAGACCGTATGAATAGTTTTGCTATACGTTTAGCCTCCGGACCATCCGTGTCCAAGATATCCGCTGCGATCATCCTCGCCAACTGTGAAGTTGACGATGAATAGTGAGCTCAGCGTATACAACCAATACTACATACCCGGTCAAATGTTAAGAATAAAGGGAAGTGGTAGTCCTCGAGTTCACTATATCTCTGTGGAATACCACTTTGCGCGTCCGGGACATCTTCATTGTCGACCAATCCCCTGTCCACGTTTCTTGACTCCAATCTTGCCAGTTCTTCGAGCGAGCATCCTGCGAGCGAGAGAGAGTCCAGGAGTTTCACGAAATACTCCTCTACTTTGTTTGCAAGGACCGGAGACTTCGTAACAAATATTTGCCTTGGCCGGGACATGCCGGAGCCTTCAGAATGAAGCTCCCATGCCCTCTGAATGCCCAACATCTTAAACAGCATGGTCGTCGTTTTCCTTCAAATAATGAGCGTCCCATCAGTTGCGGTCACAATACTAAAGTCACCCGGTTCCACTTCGACCCAAAACGTAACATGAAGTAGTGCATTCGACAATCTTGTGCTCCTGTGAGCTGTAAAGGCATTGAGACAAGTAAAACAACCATATAAATGGACCAACGTGAGTTCGAATACATGCTGGACATCCTTTCTCGCAATCAAACCTACAACAACGTTATTGTTTTCGCTGGATCGTCAGGAAGGACAGCATTTCTCGAACCGTTGATTAAGGCCTATGCAGCACGTCTGAGTAATAACAGAGAGGGGGGAAATCAATTCCAGCTCACCTGGGAGAAGGTGACGTATTTGTCAAGGCTACCACGGTGTCAATGAAATACATATGAGTCATTTGCATCAAGGCGTACACGAGGAGGGAGTGCAGCTGGAGCAGCATCAGAAATGAAAGGCGAGTCGTATAAATGGACGTACTTGGTCCATTTCTTGGTCACCAAGGACCAACGGTGTGGGCTTGACGATTACGTCCTGCACCTCAGGTGGGAATACAGCAGGCAAGTATACCTTATCTCCGGGATGGACTGGCGGGTTCCTGAACGTGCATCTGCAATGGCGGGATGAACAAACTCTGCCACGCTCATTGTGCCAGTGTGAAAAAGCTGAGCTACCGTTGTATGTACTCTTTGCCTTTGCCGGATAAGTGGTGATTCATCGCATCCCAAATCCGATTGAGTTGAGTGTGGGTGCATATTTCATATATCTTGATGACTACAAGTAGACCCAATAAACATGTGCGCATGACAATGACATGTAAGAGCTACCTTGGCGTTCGATCTGAAATGATTTGAGCACAAGGTCAGGGAGGCTGGTCATTGACTTACTTCGCCGGCATGGTCGGGAACACAGTCTATTTGATACTTCATCCTACGTTAATAGGTTTATTCGAAATACAGGACAGGAGTTCATACCACAAGCCTCAGATCTCGTTGCATCTTTGCCTCAAAGATAGGCACGCCTGAGCGAGATCCATCTAATCTCTTCTGGTTATCATCCGAAAACTGACCGTTTGAGAGTTCCCTGCACCAGCGTCACCAAACAACTCCTCGAGGAAGTGGCAAAACACATACTTGATCTTCTTGACTACTATCTTGAATTTCTTTCCGTCGTTTCTGCGGAATTCTCTGAGTTTCTTCGTCGCATTCGTCCCTATCAGAATTCTCCATTCCCCGAAACCATCAGCATTGTCGAAGTATAGAGCAGCCTTCATTGGTTGAACCGTTGGGTATGCTGAGGGCCTAGTGTCGACAACGGGGGTGGATGGCTCCATTACAGTCTGAGGACGTTCACTGGTACTGTGATCGGATATAGTAAGATATGCATTCTTGAGGGGCGCTGCAAGTTCAGGGATTGAGAGCACAGTCAGATAAAACTGTTGACAAAAGTTAACCGTGAGTCGTGAGAGCTTGGACGGCTGCGCACGTGTAAGACCGATTTTAACTCCTCAACGACTTCCTTGGCCATTCTTTGGGCTTCCTCATTCGTAGCGGGCACAGGAACTCCAAGTTTGTGGAATGGAGCAGGATTGACAGGGGCTTCTCGCTTAATCTTCCGTCGCTTCTTTTTCACTCTCTGCTTGAAGAACGGGATATCTTCATCTAACAGTTCAGCATCATCGTCCGCGACAGCATCCTCATTGGTGAAATCTGCGCAGCATAGTATGGCCAGGACAGGCAAAACACTGTCCACGTATTGCCTAGACTGGCCAACGTTTCTGGACAGGCCGGTAGATAAGATGTCGGGAGGAATAGAGAACAAAGTGTGGGATATCTCGAACAACAAGTCACTCGCAAAAGACTCCGGTACAAGTGCTGGTTCGCTGGGAAAAGCACAGAAAACACGTTCAGTCAACTGTTGCGAACCAGGCCAAACTGGACAGAATTCATGTGAGCAATGTTCCTGGACGAACGTTGCTGTATACTACTTACCCGAGATAAGGAAACCAAAGAGGTTCTTGACGGATAGTAACTCACGGACGAGCTGCGCCACTGCGGCGTCCGTATTGGAGACTGCTAACAAGAGCTCCATGTCCCGAAGCGCGTTAGCGAGACCCACTGGGTCTGCCACACGTTCTGGAGAGAACATAGAAAGGTCTACAAAGTGTACCATGGTACGGACCGGTCAACAGCTTACTGGCAGCTGGGGAATGGTAGACGGAGAAGTCGGACTAATGCACAGAGACGCAGTCTGGGTGTTCCAGAACGCTGATATGAACGTGCGAATCAAATTTAGCGCAGGTCACCGGGTTTGAATATTATTATTGATCTCCCCAAGCTTATCTGTGATAATTGTGGAGAAAGGCATATTTTTTCCTTGACTCGGCCAGCGCAGATCCACGGTCGGCAACTTTGCATTAGCCGAATTCCGGCTGTTTCCGTGTTCTTTTCTCACGTGATACGTCGCGTCGCGCGTGATTGGAGTCCACACCGAGAACTACTCTACAATTGGTTTTCCTTTATAGGCCGTTCCCAGCGTCCTTTAACTACTTTCAACTAGCTAGGGTGGCAGATACATGTAGGCAGGATGTCACCTCCCACCCCAGTCTCCACTGACAATGCCACAACAAATTTCTCGCACCGGGTGGCTTACGTAGCAGCGCGCGGAGTTGCCGGTCCCCAACAACAGCTTGAATATCGACGAGAGGCAACTTCCAAGAGAAATTCTGTCATGTTTGACAACCCGCTCAACTTTTGTATCTGAAGCTGTTGTCGTTCCGGCATGGTGGAGTAGATCCTGACAACGATGTGTCACGAAGGGAACAAACCTACCCTATCAAGGTAGGTCGCGAAACATGTTTATTTTCCGCTCTATCGTACTCTAACTAAGCGTGCAAACAGATCCACTATGCCCAACTTGTGTCTGCACTTTCAGAGGACCTTAGACTTGTGGGCACGTTGGCCGAATTCCTCTTCTTTCTCCGATTATCAAAAAAAAAACAGAATCAGCGCTGCTTTCAAGCACGCTGAGGCTGGGCAATGCGGAGGCCAGGGGAGATGAGGCCTTGGAGTGAGCATCATGGATTCCCAAAGTACAAGCTTGGCAAGAGCTGGTGGGTAACAACGGTTTTTGGTGCCATCATAACGGGTGTGGATGAGAACGACGAGGATGATAAATGAAAGGTTGTGGGCAGGGAGTTGAAGAGACGCATGCAGTATGTGCATATTGAAGACGAAGGTGATAGCACAAGATCGTTGCATTGAAAAGGTAGAGGCGAAGCAACTTACCCGCGATTGAAAACGGGTCGACGTACACTCCCTGTTCAGATAGAAAATTCCTGAAGTTTCATACCCAACAGGAGATTGGTTTTCGTGGATTTTCGCTAAGAAAAGGTATGTTCTCTACTTAAATCGTGCGTTGGAATGCAGTATAAGGCTCACCGGTTCCGTGGAGGTGTATATAAAATTTTGTATCTTTCCAGCCTTGCTTTCCAACGTTGCCTGGTCTCGAGACTTACATATTCATCCTCTCCTTGTCAATATAGAACGTTCTCTGGCGCCCCTAGAGGTGCAGTTCTGAGACTCGTCATCAATTCAATACAACAGGATCAGATAGACCTATAGGTACAAATCGAAATGTTCCATGCACGAGGAATCACGTCTTCTACAACCACTACGCCATCAGTATTTATACAGAAAGAGATCCTCGATATTGAGAGACGGCTTCTCCTTCTTTAGAACACGCTTCTTGGTAACAATGGCTTTGTATGCGATACTTAGTTCGGCGTTCAGCTCTTCCAGAGCTCCTGTTGCATCACCCGGGATTCTCTGGAGAAAATTTTTGACCTGAAGTACCGCATCCTTCAGAGCGTCGATGTCGTGGTTCTTGTGCAACGGGGAGTCGGGACTCAGCTTCTTCCATAGCTCGTGCCCTTGTTTAAGGGTAGACCTCCAAACAGTCAGTAAATTGCAGATGCTGTGTATTATGATGACCTACAATATTTCACTCCCCTGACGCCCCAGTTCTTCCAGGCGCGCATGACCTTCTCTCAATAACAATTCAGGAATTTTGGTCTTAGTTCTAAAGAGTCTGGCGGTGGCGAGTCCTTTCTTCAGGGCCAAAAGCAAATGGGGCAAGGGTCCAAGGTACAGGAGGCGATAGAACCCTCGGGCAAAACCAGGACATTGAGCATGCTGTAAACAAACAGCGAACATGGCAGACCTCTCTGCCTCGAGCGTGGACCTCTCCAGCTGCCGCTTCTGTTTCTGACGATGCTGTCGGTAGACTCGTTGTATTAAGCAGACTGCAGACTCTTCCTCGCGCGTAGCGGAAATATTCAGTACGGCCTTGTCGTTGTCGGAGAGAGGACCTTCCGCGTCATGAGCTAGTTTATTGGCCCTGGCAGGTTCAATGCTGGGAGGTGGATCAACTTGGTTTAGTTTCGGCTGGAGCGGAATTCCGTGCCGAGGCACGAAAGCTGGTGCCTCCACACGGAGGGAAGAACGCGCGGTAATCAAGGGAGACGCTAAAAGTGCTGGTATCTCGTCGAGTCGATTATAACTAAGTTCCTCGATGCGCCGTCCAGCCGCGAAGCTGCTAGTCCCAAGCTTTGTTCCCTTGTAGACAAGATGAACAAGATTCGATATAGCATACTTCTCATCATAGGCAACTATCACTTGCAGATGATTTCCATAGGCTGCTTCTGTATATCTAAAATAACAGGTACGTCGCCACTCAGATAATGAAGAATCGTGAAGATACCTACTTCCAGTAGATGCTTGGCGTCAACCGAGCGGGATCGTTTGACCGCAAGCTAGCAATGATCTTTGAAACCCTGGCTTTCAGGCCACCCCAGTAGGGGGGACAGTTGTAAGAAGCTGAGGGGAGTTAGTGGAGTCTAGAATCTGAACGAACACCCACCAAGACACAACGCTCTACAGCTAAGCTATTATTAGTCTCAAGAAACACAACAGTCCCAATACTACTCACATCCGTGCAATGAATATACTTCGGTGAACCGGTGTAACCCTTGTGTGCATCAGCCAAAGATTTTCTATATCAAATATTAGAATGTCCAACGGTGTGAGCAGTGTAAAGTAACCTTCTGTACTGTCAGACCGCAGCTTTTCCAGGAGGTATTGTACATCGTCCAGTAAGAGATCGATGAGCCCCACATCTTTACGGGCATCGAGTTTGAGGTTCCTGATTAACCAGCTACGGGGCAGAACAACGTCATGGAGAGAGTCCGCGCCAGGGTTATTTTTGAGACGTAGGGTTATCACGTAGGCGCTGAGCACTTCCTCTATATAGTCACAAAGAACGGACAAGTTCACTCGAAGGCTATCACGTATGATGTGGCTACGATGGGGGTTTAGTATACAGCGTAACCTTGAGAAGAGCAGAAACCTCACTTAAGCCCAAGGATGCTGTCAGAAATGCTTGTTGCCCCCGAAGACTGAACGGAGTCAATCATGTCTTTTACAATGTAGCGACCTCGATGGCGGAGCAGTGTGTTGGGGCGGTAGCGGCGCACGCAATTAGCGTGCTGCAAAGCATCACTTTCACCGAACACTGAGCTGAGCTTGATCAGCCTTAGTATGTCAGTAAGGAACTCGATAGATTTTCGAGGATCTAGAGAATAAATTGCGCTGCGGACCCAATTTCTCGTGACCCGGATACCGTCAGAAGCTCCCTGGATGCTCGACCACTTAAGATCCGCAAGAGACCCCTGCGCCCGGAAAGGTGGGAAGAATGCCTCGTATAGATGTGCTATCCAATCGGCGATCCCTCCTTTTATGCTATATCACAAGAGCAATCGGCGCACAAGTATGGTGTAACTGGAAGATTACTCACGACTTCCACTCTCGCATCTCGGGGAATGCAGAATATACAAGTTGCAGTATACGCATTTGCTGTAGATGAAGGCCAACCCGCGCGTTATACTGTGCGGTGTCCAGGGATGAGAGCGGGACGTGCTGTTGCTTGCACTTCGCGTAGTTGCAGGAACCGTTGATGGCGTAAAGGAGGCACTGAGAAAAGACCTTTGCATTGTAGCAAACTCGGGTTTCAGCATTGACCTGGTAGCGAAGGTAGGACCGTATGCGATCTTTTAATATATTAGTGAGTCGTCCGTGAGTGTACGGCGATGCATTTGTTCCTTCGTCCTCCGTAGTGAAATTCGCACCCGGGGTCGTCAAAATGAAGGATCCCATTTGTACTATGTATTGGTCGTCCGAAAGCTGGGTTATGCCGAATAACTTTCTGACGCCTTGCGCTCCCACGGGATCATTTTGGGATGCAACGGTGTAAAGCAAATGAGAATACGTGTAGAACTTTCGAAGGAAGGACGCAAATTCCTCCAGTGTTGCAGAAAGGAGGTGAGGAAGACGCGAAAAAACATGATCGAGGCACCAAAGAGCAGCCACCTTGTTATTCTGCTTTATAAAGGTTTGTGCCAACGCTTCCAGCGTTACATGATCAGGTTCTTCAGCAGCCGCAGTTTGGAACATCTTGATCTATATGATTGAAAGGCTCAGTCGCAGATTCGGAGCAAGCAACTGCTGCTTACTTCGTTACGGGTTTGAGATGACAGAAGGTCCAAGCGCAGCTGATGGCTCAACGAGAACAGGGCCTTTGGTATCCCGGCATGGAACTCCTTTAGTGCCACCCCGAATGAGCAATGCTTCCAGAGACATTCCAGTAGGATGTCAGCTGCACGCCTCACAGCTTGGTGGTTGTTCTCGTCCTTGAGGAAAACCCTGATTGCATCTAAAGGTCTATCTTCACTGAAATGAAGTTCCGCAGCTTCGACATATTTTTCGTGGGTTTCATAAAGATCCACAAGTGCGACATCCAGGCCGTAAGTGTCAAGGAATTCCAGTTCTTCTTCAAGAGAGCGAAAAAGAGAAGATGGCGGTCTAGAGAGTGTTGAGCTCACATTCATGAGAACGATTAAACCACCTACTTTTCGTCATCCTTGCTGCAGTAGTACAACCGACACACTGTGAGCAACTCCTCTGCACAATCGCGTGACATCTTCTTCGAGTGGGATTTGAGAACATCGACTGTCCTATTGAATATCCCGGCCTTGCGGTAGTATTTGGCCGCCAGTTCATATTCCTCAGCACTCAGGTATGCATCCGCTGCCTTATGATCGTTGGCCGCACGAATGTAGCACTCCGCAGCTGTACGGTAGTATTGCAGCTTCCCCCTACCAAACGCCTCGCTGCCACACTTGACAAATGCATCGGCAGCTTTGGCAAACGCTTGCCACTGTTCGCTGAGAGGAGCGATCCCCATCTTTGCGCGAGCGAGCTCTCGGAAACGGTACGCCTTGGCAATCCCCACTTCGCGTGGCATGTTGGCACTCTCGAAACAATGCATCGCTTGCGTGTATCGCTTGTGCTGGAATAACGAGTGGCCAGATTCTGCCCATTCTTCAGAAGTCGAGAAGACTGCGAGATGTGGGACATCAGTCCCAGGGGTGCAAATTTGGATCTGCGACTGAGATTTCCAGAATAACTATCATAACCATCAGCACGTTATATCTTTGATGAATTACTAAGGGTGTATTCCTTACTTTCATAGGCTCCGCTTTCTCTGACTTATCGACGATCCACAATCTCTTACATGCTCTCGTTATTCCCACATACAAAAACTTCAGCTTGAACAAGACGTTAGTGGACGGAATGGACAAACGGAGGTAGTTTCGTCTACATACCTCACTGCATACCCCTGCATATCGACTTTCGTTCCTTTCGAAACAAGGCGCCTGTCGTTGGCGCTCACTATGGCCTCCAACCACACCGCCTGTGGCAGCCAGCACCACACGCCAACGAGATAGATCCACGTTTGAATCCTCGAAGAAGTTGTATAGGAGAACCTGCGAATTCCGAGGATCACTGTGTGTTTTTCGGGAAAGAAGTGCTGAATTCACACTCACATCATTGGCTTCCAAGCCTTTGGCCTCATAAATGGTCCTGCCATGATAGGCTATTAGTAAGGTTCAGGCATTGAATAGCTAATCATCCTTACAATATCACTCCAATGGCACCCACTTGCTGCTCAAGCTTCTCCTTAGCCTTCTCGTCACGCACAAGAATGTCTGTAAATTCCGCATGAAAGAAGGCCAAAAACGTCAAAAAAATACCAACTGACACTGTCGTGCGCCGAATCCTTTATGACTGCCACTTTACGGGAGAGGCGATATCAGTCGGGAATCTTGAACTGGGCAGTAAACGGGTTACATACCGGGCCCTGACGAGGAACTCTTCGAAGCGAACAGTATCGTTATCCCATCCCGAGAAGAAAACTGGTTTCAGACCACCAACAATGCCATGTTCAGGCTGGAGGTAATCGATACTATTCGGCCAGAAGCGGGTGATCAACTCAACCACCGAGCGCGCGCAGTTCATTATGCCGCCATGTGACCGGTAGTTTATGGCGAGCTGGAATGACTCTGGTTGGGCAACAGCCCGCTCCTTCATCTTGTGCGACGCTTGGTTCACCTGAATGTCGTGTCAGTGATAGATAACATAAGATTAAAGACACCTACCTCGATACGGTGTAGAAATGCCTTTAGATCGTCAAACCTAAACGAGCTGCCTGCGGATACGGTCTGAGCGGTGTCGCCTGCCCAGAACATGCCTTCTGGATTGTTGCATAAGAGTCTCAACACTGCAAACATTCAATGGTGATTTCTAGTTATTAGACATGAAAAACATACGAAGAGCATCGATGAGCAAGTTATCTTGTGCCTCGTCCACATAGCTGCGGCCCAATCCTTTTCAGTGGCCTGTTCGTTGACAAGAGAGATGCACCAACAGGAAGTCTACTTGGCGGCCTTTGAACGATGTGCCGCTCTGTAGAGTCTTAAGAATCGCATGGGTCCTTGTGATGGATCAATCGGCCATACTGTACTCCTCAAAAACGTCAACAAACCGATCTGCAACATCATGATGTTGGCGCTGACGCTTCAGCTTGGAGTACGCTTCAAATAGAGCATAGACAAGTTCTCTTTGCCCGGAGAACGTCGGGTTCGAGCGTGATGAGAGAGCACAGTAAGTGCTCTTATCCAGTGCGCCATCATCAAATACAAGTGACTTTTCTGAGCCTTTGATGATGCCTGTTATACATTAACACCCGGGCAACGTCGACCGGATTGATAGACGAACCCATAATCTCCCCAAACACCAGCCATGGATCTGAACAGGTCGTCAGTCGTAACGAGTGCATGCAAACCAACCATCTTACCTAGACCCTTCGTAAGAGACTGAGGAAAGTGAGGCCAATACCGGTTGACAAAAACGTTATAGGAAACAAAAGAGTCCAGCACCTCCGGATCGTGAGACTGCATGAATAGTTTTGCTATACGGTTAGCCTCTGGATGATCTGCCTCCAAGATATCCGCTGCGATCATCCTTGCCAGCTACAGAGTTGGCTGTGAGTGGTGAACTCGATGCATTTGATCAACACTACGTACCCGGTCGAATGTTAAGAATAAAGGGAAGTGGTGGTCCTCGAGTTCACTATATTTCTGTGGAATATCACTCTGTGTGTCCAAGATATCATCGTGGTCAACCAGGCCTTGGTCCACACGCCTCGACTTCAATCCTGCAAGCTCTTCCAGCGTACATCCTGCCAGTGAGAGGGACTCCAGGAGTTTCACGAAATACTCCTCCACTTTGTTTGCGAGTACGTGAGACTTCGTAATGAACATCTGCCTTGGCCGGGATATGTCGAGGTCTTCGGAATGAAGCTGCCGTGCCTGCTGGATTCCTAACATCTTAAACAACATTGTCGTCGTTTTCCTTGCAGTAATGAGCATCCCATCAATCTCGGTCACGGCAATAGACTCACCCGGTTCCACTTCGACCCACAACATAACACGATGTGGTGCATTCAATGATCTTACGCTCCTGTGCACTGCAAATGTACTGAGACAAGTAATATAACCAGAAATAGTGCACCAACGTGAGTTCAAATACATGTTGGACATCGTTCTTCGCAATTAAGCCTGTAACAACCAACATTATTGGATCGTTACGAAGGATAACAGCTCTCAAACCGTTAAGCAAAGCCTACAATACATCACTGAGTAAGATCAAAGGCAAGACAGATGAGTTCGAGCGCACCTGGGAGAACGTAATGTATTTGTCAAGACTACGAGGGTGTGAGTGAACTACACAGTAGTTAAGTATATGAAGACGTACACGAGGAGGGAGTGCAGCTGCAGTTCAGCGTCAGTAATCATAATGAAGAAAGACAGTAGGGAGCTGATATAAACGGACGTACCTGGTCCATTTCTTGATCACCGAGGACCAACAGTGGAGGCTTGACGACCACGTCGTGTACCTCGGGTGGGAATAAAGCAGGTAAGTATACCTTATCACCGGGGTGGACGGGTTTGTTCCTGTATATGCACCTGCAGTGGTAATTAAGTAAATTCAGCCATCCTCATTTTGTCAGAGCAAAGATGGTTGGGTTAATACCGTTGTATGTACTGTTCGCCTTTGCCAGACAACTGGCGACTCAATGCATCCCAAACGTCATTGACTTGACTGTGGGTGTATATCCCATATATCCTAATGACTTCAGGTGTACCCAGTCAGGATGCGCGCATAAATCCGGCATGTAAGGACTACCTTGTCGTTCGACCTGGATCGGTTTGAGTGCAAGGGTCAAGGAAACGGATAATTCACTTACCTCACCGCCATGATCGGGAACACAGTCAATTTGATACTTCATTGAACGTCAATAGGTTGGTTAGAAACACGGGATGGAAACTCGTACCACAAGCCTCAAAGCTTGTTGCATATATGCCTCAAAGATAGGGACACCTGAGCGAGTTCCATCTACTCTCTTCTGGTTGTCGCTTGAAAACTGTCCATTCGACAGTTCTCTGCGCAAGAGTTATCATACAACCGATAAAGAAAGCGACAAAATAAATACTTGATCTTCCGATACACGATCTTGAACTTCTTTATGTCATCTCTGCGGAACTCTCTCAGTTTCTTCATTGCATTTGTCCCTATAAGAATTCTCCATTCCCCGAAATCATCGGCATTGTCGAAGTACAAAGCACCCTTCATTGATTGAGTCGTTGGGTATGCTGTTGGTCGTGTCCACGATAGGGGAGATAGGTGGTTCCACTACAAACCAAGTATGTTCACCAGTACAGTGAATGGATAATGGAATATATCACCGCTACCAGTAGCCGTGGAAGGAGTAGACCGTAGCTGAACGGGACTGATATATTCACCCCATAGATACATGAGGTTCCCTCGTGTTCCATAATGCCCCTTCAGCTGACACGAATGGGGGTCAAACAATTTGAGTCTCCAAAGCTGCGGAGAAGGGGAACCCTCTGCCACCGGTTTTCCCGACTTAGAAAACGCAGATCCTGCCACTGCCACTGGTGTCTTGCCGCACTCAGCAGGTTCCCTGGCATTAACCGAAGCTCCACGGTCAAGGTTTGTATGCCCATGGGGTATGCCTGTTGGAAAGTCAGATAAGAACTATCAGAGCTCAACTCGTTTCGCAAGAGGGTCAGCAATATCGTTACAAATGAGGTGTCAGGTGCTCAAGGATATAGAATGAGCGAGGTAACACTTATCGTCGTGCACAAGGTGCATCCAGTCCTTGATAGCACTTCCGTCTAATAGCCATGTCACTTTTTGGTATTATCGACATTAGGAAGGCGGTGGTACCAAGAGCCCCATAACCACGTTTGGAAATGGTAAACCTATTATTACTCTGCAATTTGCTGAGATAGATCGCCACGTCGCCTACATCGGACGTTGCAAGTGAGTAGCAAAATCCGCTCAATCACTTGGTAGACGGACGTTGCGCCACGCTGCATGAACACGTGACGTACATATAAGCTGCAACAGGCCATCTGATTTACGGCTCATGTGAATTTAGCCCAGATCCGGTCTACCACTCTGGAGTTTCTATAGGTCAAGAAATTGCCCTGCAAAAACAGTCAGATAGACCTTGCTTTGATCCGGTCTTTTCGGAGCAGTAGCAATCCATCAGGGACTCCGCGAAGCACCCTAGAAAGATAGAATAGGTCTGGGCTCTCTGTCGGTGACAATTTTGTCTGCATGCACTAACCACCATCGCGATACCAGGGGTGTAGTGGAGGACCTCTGATGGAATGGAAGATTAGACCAATGTACTACGAATGTCCCCCGCAAAGTGCAACAGACCTATCGTGCAGGAGCATACATTCCGTGACAGGGCACTATGATGTGATAAATATTCCAGTTCAAGAAGGCCTCTGACAAACACCTATGAAGAGCCGGTATCCCATGTGTTCACCATAAGTCATGGGACAGAGTTCTCCATCGCGCACTGTATCAACCGGAGTAAAACGGTCGATACCCAGAAGATAATCGGGTTATCAACTCCGTAAACCATCTATGTCAGCAGCTGCAAGAAGAGGCTTGGGACGGCGAGCTAGGGGGAGTGCCTCTGTTGATGTTGGTTTGCTGCCGTTGTATTCCAATCCTAGAGCCAAAGTAAGCGGCTGCGACAAATGACGGATCAAACAGCAACCCAGTGGGTAGAATTAATGCTTCGAGGTAAACTGCAAATAAGAATATTCACGCACGTACGAGATCTGCCGCGTAACAGTCATGTTATCACTTGAGATCCACGTGAAAACGTGGGGACCGGAAGGTAACTGCATTTTCAACTTGCGAAGAATAGGTATCGCACGGCAGGATACTCTTTCTTTAGTCCCAATGCGTTCCCGACAGCCGAGGCGCCAAAAATTATGGATAATAGGGTGGATAGTGCACACCGTACGCCAACAATACAGTGTGCGTGTTTCGCGGTTCGTGCATGGAGACACTCGGCAGAGGTACACACACGGAAGATTTGGAATTGAGCGGAGGTCGTACTTCTTCGATACAACAGTGAGCTAAAGCCTTGCCCAAATGCTGGAATCTCGCCCAGTCTAACGTCGCAGCTATTTCTTGGGTAAACAATGAAAGGTAATACGCGTGAGAAGGGACGAACTAGTATACTTGATTACGTCAGACTGCGCGGACAAGTACTTGCACAGCAGAGATTCTGGCTTGAAACCAGACGCGCTGGACAACTTGATATCTTCTCCGTGTATGTACACCGACAGAGATATTGGTACAACACTGAGATTACTCACAGACATCCCAGAATGCCTCCTCCACACTACGATTTTCTCATTAAGGTGCGTTCCTTGTATTTGCCCAGACAGACACGAAACACATGCCAACCTCTTCAAGCTCCTCCTCATTGGGGACTCAGGTATACCCCATCTACAAATCCGAGCTAGTCACCATCTCACTCCCTCTTACAGGTGTCGGCAAATCTTGCCTCCTCCTTCGCTTCTGCGACGATGCATGGACCCCTTCTTTCATCACGACCATTGGTATCGACTTCAAGATTCGTACGATTGAGTTGGACGGAAAGAGAATCAAACTTCAAATCGTGGGTGCATTGCGTTGCGCGGATCTTACGCCACCGACTTACATAGGAGTTTGCAGTGGGATACTGCCGGTCAGGAACGATTCAGAACTATCACGACGGCTTACTATCGCGGCGCCATGGGCATCTTACTTGTTTACGACGTCACTGACGAACGCTCTTTCAACAGTAAGTTGTCGTACAACTATTGCTTGAAGTTCCCTGATCAAGGACTCGCCGAACAGACATTCGCACATGGCACGCCAATATAGAACAGCACGCGTCAGAGGGTGTAAACAAGATCCTTATCGGTAACAAATCAGACTGGGAGGACAAACGCCTCGTTACCAAGGAGCACGGCCAGGCACTAGCCCAGGAGTTGGGTGTCAAGTTCATGGAAACATCCGCCAAACTGAACGACGGCGTTGAAGAGGCTTTCTTCACTCTCGCACGGTTTGTCGTTCTCCTCTTGTCTCTTTTCGCTTTATACTATCCCATGCGACAGGGATTGCAAGGCCAGATTGATCGACTCGCAGGCGGACGCCGCCGGGTCTCCAGGTGGCGCTACGAATACTGACGGGTCCGTCAAGGTAAACCAACCAGTTTCACAGTCTGTAGCAACTTGCTGTTCATGATCGTGATACACGCTGTACCCCGTGTTCTGATTTGATCTAGCCACCATACAGCAGGTTGAGGCGTCGGCATCAGGTCCAGTTAGCTTTTGTCTACACATGTTACACTCAACTCCGTGTAATGTTGTCGCTTCCTCATACTTATATCCGAGGACAGTACGCCTGGACAATTTTTGAGATTTGACTACTACATCACCTAGTGGGTCCCAATTGCAGCGTAACGATGGGAGACTAAGTGTACCCAAAACCTTTCGTGACGATCTCGTGCCCTGGGCTCCTGTAGCGTATTTAGTCAGCTCAATCCAAGCTCAATCTATCACCGCATGTGATCTTTGCGGGTTAACTTATTCACCTAGCCGGTTGTTCGGCATAGACGATACCACCCCGATGAACAAACAACAAATATCCGCGAAACATAAGTCTGTACATACACATTTGTAAGTGCACTATTGGGCAGCATTCCAATTCCCACCCCACCATCTCTTTATTCGCTCGCCGCCCCACTCCTCGTACTGCTGCCGAGTAACCCCTACATCTTTGAACCCCTCCGTGTTTGCAAAGGCTGCCATTCCCCTCCACGCATCCACTGTGGCATCTCGTGCAGTCTCGACTGGAGGGAGTTCCATCTCTGGTGGAAGAATTGGTCGAAGCGCTGAATAGACTCGCTCGCGAAGCCCATGAAATTGAGAGGGACCACCAGTAGTATACACGTTCTGTATTGACGTCGCAGTGAGCCGCGACCAAAACAGCCTAAGAAATAACTGTAAGGCACATAGGCTTACCTTTACTAACCGCGCTTTTTCTGCGTCCGTGAACCTCGCAAGGACAGTCTGCAAAACCTCGCCAATCCCCGCAGCGTCAACTCCTGCCATGGATGGAGCAAAGTACGTTTCGCAGACACGCCACCGTTCCGTGTTAAGATGGATTCGTGCGGCACCAGCAGCGTCACCAGGACCATACTGTGGCCGGAAAGCAGAAAGTAGTGCAGATCGCGCGGCGGTACGCGACGCATGCGTATGTTGGGTGGTGAACGTCGGGTCATGAGCAAGGAGCTTTGATTCAACGAGCTGCAGTTGCTGGATGTCATCTTCTTCGTCAGAGGATGGCGCAGCTGTATTCTGGTTGCGTAGTTGAGGTAATAAATGCATGAGAATAAAGGTATCTGGGACGTACGATTTTGCGATATATTGCCCAATCTTCGTCGTCAGCGCCAAACGTGTCCTCTGTCCATGCCCTGTCAGTTATCCCAAGCGAACTACAGTTTCCCGGAGCGGAACCTACCTGCACCTGTCTTCCTCTTCTTCTTCGATACTCGATCATCTGCCGCGAGCGAGGCGATATTCTTCATCCGTGCTTGCGCAACCGCACTCTTCCTATCCGACAGGGCGGCTTTACGTCGTTCACGTTCCTTAATCCTGCTCATGATCGCCTGGATACAGAGTCACCCAAAAATGATTGTCCCAAAGATACGAATATGCACACCTCTTGTTCCTTGCGCAGCTTTCCAGCCCAACCCTCAAAATCATTTCCCCGTTCCTCCTCATCACGACGTTCCTCCGCTTCCCGTTCTTCTCTCTCTTTTTCTTTTTCCCTGCGGGCCCGAGCACGCGCTTCAAACCCAGCCTTCAGGAGTCTTTGTTTCTTCTTTTCCTTCAGTCCCTCTTCGTCAAGCTGCAGGAATAGGGTAAGTAAACAAATCTACTGAGACCATCTTCTGAACTCACCTCTGCGTCGGGAACGTCGACGAGAGTAAAGGTCGGTTCCTCCTAATGTGTACAAGGAAGATGAGGAGGAAGCTACATTTTAGGAAAAAAACCGTACCATAGGTTCATCCTGACCTTCTGATTCCTTCTTGCGTACTTTCTTGAGATCTTGCTCTAGTTTCTTTATTGTCTCATCCAGCCCCGCATCGTCATCGAAGCCCTCCTCCAGCAGAGCATTCTGGAGAGGAGATACATCAACACTTGGGATGAACAGGAGTGTCATCATCGCCTACCTGCCACTCGCGCTTGTTATCGTTCCGGTTCTCTCGCAGATTAAGTAGGTACCGAAGGTCATTTTCTTTCTGCAAGAGCTGTACTTTCCCTTCAGTCTCGCCCTTACAGTATTTCCGTATACTAGTGAATACGAGTTCTACGTACCTTTTCCATGCGGTTCTTTGCGGCAATCTCTTGTAGCTTCTTACCTTGTTCCTTCCTACGCTCGGCGATGCGTGCGAGTTCTTCCTCGGTCTTTTCCTCAGTCGCCGGCGCTGCATATGGGAATTGCACAACGCGGTCAGCTGCTCGCAATGCGTTGGGAGCGCGGAGCGAGCGGAGAGTTGCCTGATAATCGGCAGAAAATTCACAAAAATTGTGCAACATCCACTGACCCCAAAATTGTATGTTTGACCGGTTACCAGAAAACGGAACAAAAGAATCAGTCAGCGAACAGTAGAACTTCCTTGGACAGACGTACCGATGCTTGTGTAGTCGTGACGCGCGTAGGAAAGTTGTGGTACTTCAGCTGGATGAGCTTCAGGAGATATTCTGTTGACTGTTGGGCTCCCCATGGTATTCTGAGATACCAGAATACACTCCGTCATCGCTCGGGTTGGCCACCACATGAATACCTGCGTACCGCTTGGCATGGCTCAGAATTCCCTTGCCGTTGAGAATAGGGACAACACTTGTCGATGCGGTGTTGAAGGAAATGACGAGGCCATCGACATTGAAGGGTACTCTTGGTTGTTGGTACCTATAGTAGAATGACATGAGGGCGTCGATGCAAAATGCCAGTGACGGGACGGAATATTGTTCGAACATGAGCTCGGAGGTGACTGCAAGTGCAATCAAATCAACTAAAATGAATGAAAAGTGATGGACGAAAGCACTCACGAGCTCGAGAGTGTAACGGAGATGCTAGCCGTTCTGTCATTAACACGGGGTGCTCGACGGTGTCTGCATCGATCCCCAATGTGATGAACGCGCAATCCAAGGCATGTTCCTGCTCGATGTTGCGTTGAGCACAAAAATTGCCCCGTTAGAATCGACACCACAGGCATAGGGCAATGACGAACCAGCGCATCGAAATTGAGGAGTACATCACCTTCCCATGGCGTACGTGCTTGTCCTTTGGCTCCACTCTCCGCATCAATGCCGTCCCCAAATAACAGCAGAGGCTGGTTCGCCTTGCGATCCTTGTACCGTGCGACGACATTGGATACGACATGTGGTGTCTTATTGGTCACATATCCCTCTTGGGAACCATCAAGGGAGGGACGTAGAGAAAACCCAAAACGCAGTTGGGACGCGCCATTGTCGATGATGAGTGGAGTGCCCTGTCCACGGTAGACATCGTACGAGTCGGGTGGAACGGCAGTCGGAAGGGTCGGTGTTGGGACCTTGAAGGCCTCGACGGGTTCTTGTTCTGACATCCTCCGAGTACTGCTACTAGTTGCCTTAGGACGAACTCCTCAGTTGTCTGCTGACTGTTGTCAACCAACCGGCTGGCATCAAGTTGGCACAACAGACCATTCATGGATGTACATAGATTGATATCAGAGCACGGTGACTACGTGTCTACACTATAGTAGAAGTCCTCGCCTCCTTTTGCAAGATACTGACCAAGTGAATGGAAGAGGTCGTGAGGCAGTTTGGCCGATAGAAGAGCACCAAATGGTTGCACGAGTGTGCCAAGATCAAGTAACTTCGAATATCAATGACGAACAAGATGTCATGGTGACAGTGGCAAAGAGCGGTACGAGGTGATATGAGCTGGGAAACAGCTGTGAAAAGGTTGATGCTTTCCTATCCAATCCAGAACCGAGATATCCCCAGACTGTGATAGGATTTCTGCCAGGAAGTAACCAAAGACGGTCGGAGAAGATCAGCCATAGAGAACGGGTGGATGGAGATCAAGGATCTCGAAGAGTGAGGTAGTCTCAGGAATCGCGACGGGTCAGTGGTACGTCGCGAGGATGCCCCCATAATGATCAACCTCGAACGTCCGGTTACCAGATTGGTTAACGAACCTCTTTCTGAGCGACCAGTTGAACAAAGGATGGTCGAGTTGAACGAGGCTGTATACCTGCATAGCCTACAGGTGTCATGGCGGCCCCCATCGAGGCTTCGACTGAACCTACAGACCTTGCGCCATCCGTGTCTCAGCTAACTCTATATAAGCCTAATCGGCTCTGTGCATGAGGTACGTATCATGATAGGACTAAATAACTCCTGTGGAGATATATTGCTTCATTGCAGGCAGGCAGTTTCTCCCCTTGCCATTTTATTGCCGCCTACGCCAGACTGTGTCTTTTCGACAAGAACGACTGCAAGCACTTCCTAGGTCGTGACCCCCTTCGAGCACTGTGCATATCGTACAACCCAGAGTTCCCAGCTGCCGGCCAGTGTCCCCCTATAGGAAAGATCCCATTCAGACGACAGAGACGCGACACACAGTGAATGATGCTAATGTGCCTTTCTCGAACAGCCTGGCCCCATGGCATATGGAGGTTCAACGCTCCAGGGTCAAAGCCACTGCTCGGATACATCACATCGCCATTGCATTTTATGAAGTAACCCCTGTCGGTGTCCCTGCGTTGATGTGACAATGTCCATTTGATGGCAGAGTCACCTGCCAGGCTTCCTATATGTATCGAACCGGTTTGTGTGGGCTAAGAGTCGACACGATATTGACAACGTAGTTAGTTTACATTAAAATATCCAAAAATGCCAAGAATACAAGTGGAACCACGCTTCCGTTTAGAAGTTGATCCACCACAGCCTGACATCTACAGGACGGACCTAGGGCGCAACCTCACAAACACGTCTTCTATGGGGTGTATAGTGCCGGCACTATGCACACTGGCTTTCGGAGGCTCCCATGTCGACGGTAAACCTTCACCCCGACAGACAGGTGTGACGTCAAAAATAGAAAGGTATATGACAGTCAAAACCTTGATTTCATACATAGCAAGGAACCTGCCCTTGCACTGTGAAGACAGGTTTGTTACTCGTCAGTGGATGCGGTCTCTAAAACTCACAATATGCTTCCCAGCTCCCAAAGCAAAATAGGGATATCCCGCCGTCACCGCCAAATCGCCCCGATACTCACTCTGGACAAACCGATCGACAACAAATCTATCACCATCGGGATACAAGTTCTTATCCAGATGAGCTCCCCGCGGATCGAGTATCACATATTCACCCTTTCGTATTGAAAAAGTCCTCTCCCTATCCTGTATGTCGAGATCGCTTGTGGCTAGACGTATACCAGTCTGTACACTCGTAAGCCTCATAGTCTCCAAAACCGCAGAATTGAGGAGTGCGAAAGACGGAGTATCCAATGTTTCTGGGCTGGCCTCTGCAAGGAAGGTTTGAAAATTTCCAAAATCTCCCCTGACGGCCCTGTCAATTTCACTTCGCACAGCGGAAAGAGCAGAAGGGTCCGCCAGCAACCAGGCGAAAAGCCAGAATACGACATTAACTGTGTTTTGGTGAAGTGATGACATGATCAACAGAATCGATGGGGCTGCCACCTTGATAGGGATGTCGTGTTCCCTAAATAGTGCAATGAAACCATCCACCAGTTTGTCATCAGCGACAGGGTTCGCCCCCTCGAGATAGTCAGAGATGCGTTGGAGTAACCTGTCGCGTGCTCTGCTAGATGGTAAGGACCAGAACGGACACAAGGAAAGACGTTTCGGAAGACTGTTGAGCAAAGTGAAGAAATCTTCGTATGTATCTGCAGGGAAACTACTCCCAAAAAGCACGCCATTGGCACCGACATACAGGGGTTCTGTAAGGGACCGCGTGAGTGAGACGTGAGGTCTATCAGAGAACAGCTTGAGCTTGTCAAAGACGAGCTGAGCAAATGGGGGTGTGAGATCACCCAGTGTCCTCTTCGCCAGGCGTCGGTCAAGGACGGGGAATATTTTATGGGCGATGGTATCGTAAGTTTTCGGACGAAGTGAAGGATCCACACTGAGCGCGCGAAAATGCTCATAATGCTGAACGTGGGATGAAAGGGCACGGTGATCAGCGAGAGCGACGCTAGAGAGGGCATTCGGCGACGATACAACAATGACATTAAGACCCCCCGCTAGGAATTTAAACACAGGTCCATACTGCGCTCTGCAGGCATTCGTTATGCATGGTGAATTGACGTGGCCGCACGCACTTACTGGGAAAGGGCCAAGAAACTGCTCGGTCTGAATATCGTACCAAACGCACATCCAATCCAGGGGAAAAGGCTTTCGACCTGTGGGGGGTAGGTGGGAACCCTCGTGGACATTATACGAGAAATGACCACCACCGCGAGGCCCACGACCATCGCTGAGATCTGCGCGGCTGACAACACAGACGAAGTCATACTGGACAGGACCTCCATCTTGGTGGAAGTGTAGGGGACGTTCATATGGAGATAAAGACCATTCCTAGGTTAAATCTAGCAGCACTAGCACGAACGGCGAAACGAGACATAGTACCGATTTGTGATCTGATTCATCTTGCATCAAGCCTATGAGGTCCTGTCTTCAAGTGACACGTGCCATATCGTCATCATTCAATCCGCTGGCCTCTGCCAAAAACATGCGCCTCTCACATTTCTACCGGCCGGTCCAGTTGCTATCGGCAGATACGTACAACTTGGGGCCAAGATTTTACAATAAAACCTGCGGCGCAAATACCCCTTATCAACGGGGCCCGAAATAGTTGCTTGATTTACTGGTTCGTTCTTTTTGTCACAGCTTCTCGCCCAAAGTAGCTTTCATTCACGATATGCTGTTCTTTTCATCAGATTATGTAGATTGAAATGTCACCACCTTGTAAGTGGCGTAGTCAGGTGAACCTATCCTGTTCCTGTTCCCCAAATATGGCCAAGTAAGCAACCACGTAGGATACAGAAACTTTGCGGCGGAGCGTCGCTGATAATCGAGGCTGTCGTACGACTCGTATGGAAGGAGTGGGGGATAAACATAATTTCTGGCTCAGAGGTAAGCGCTGGTATCTGTAAGTCAACAATGGGAGAATAGGACCTCATGTTTGCGATGGGAGTCTACCACCCTTTCCTTGGTAAGGCTACTCTTCTCTCGCCCCGCGAACTCGTCCAGGAGAGGCTGTATAGTACCGAAACTTTACTGGAGGTTCCCACGCCGCTCTGATTTGCAGGAGATTTTGAGTAGTGGACACCGAAGGACAAGCTTCGGGAGGTCAAGAACCGATGGCAATCGGTATGTCAATTCAAATGTGCAAATACCACTGGGCCGTGCAACTCAGAACTTTCGGCACACGACTGTTCTAGTGTCTGCGGGGTTATATTCGTCTTCGAGAAGGTACGTGATACTGCCTCATTGTATCGTACATAGTGATCCCTAGCAATCTGGGGTCATGATCAAAGTCTGCAAAGTCCAGGACTTTTGAACGATGTCCGGTCATCTATAACTACGTCGACGGCCTCCCCGGATTGGCTCCGACCCTACCTTTGCCTGACAGTCCCGAATCTATAAGGTAGAACGCGGACGTAGCCTGACGAAAACGTCGTCAGTTGAGTGTATAGTGCCGATGCTATGTGCACTAGTCTGGGGAGGTTTCCATTCCGACGACCGACACTCGAGAGCGGCCGGTGTAACGTCGAAGAGAGAAAGGTATAGGATGGTTAGGACCTTGATTTCGAACATAGCAAGGAACTTGCCCTTGCACTGTGCAATGCATTTATTTCTAACGGCCTGACATGCATGGCACGGAGGACTCACGTGATGTTTCCCTCCTCCAAAAGCAAAATAGGGTTTTCCCGCCGTAGGGGTCAGCTCACCCTGATACGGGCTTTGAACAAACCGATCCAAAACGAATTTGTGGCTGTCAGGGTAGGAGGCTTCATGATGCTGAGCAGCGCGTGGGTAGAGCATAACGTATTCGCCCCTCCGCACTGGGATCGTGCCCCCACTATCATTCAGCTGAAAATCACATTCCGCGTGCCGTAGTCCATTCTGTACTGTCGCAAGCCTTGTAGCTTCCAGAATGGCGGAGTTAAGGAGTGCGAAAGCTGGAGAATCCAACCTCTGCGGGCTCGCTTCTGCGATGAACGTTTGAAGGTTCCCAAACTCTCCTCGGACGGCTTTGTCGATGTCGTCGCGCAGGGAAGAGAAGGTGCCTGGGTCGGCCATCAACCATGAAAAGAGCCAGAACACGTTGTTAAACAGGTTTGTATGAAGTGCTAACATCACTAATACCATCCCGGGAGATGCGACTTCGAAAGGGATGTTGTTTTCCCGAATAACTTTAGAGAAGTCGCCTGCCAGCTTATCGTCATCGTTATCGGGGCTTGCATCCCGAAGGCATGTGGTGATGTGCTGAAGCAGGCGCTCGCGGGCCCGGGTGGATGGCGGAGACCAGAACGGAAGCCTACATAACCGTACAGGAAGAGTATCCCAGAAGGTAAGCCAGTCCTCATAGGTGTCCGGAGAGAACTTGCTGCCCAGGAAAATGGCAGTTGCTGCGACATACACTGGTTCTGTGAGGGACCGCTTCAGCGACACTCGCTCGCCTCCGGAAAAGGGCTTCAAGTGCCGGAAGATAGTTTCCGCGAAGCCTGCAGTGACATCGTCCACGCCTCGCCTGGACAGACGTCGTTCAATGATGGGGAACAACTTATGGCTAATTGTATCATGAATCATGGGATAGAGCGAAGTGTCAGGGCAGACGGCATGTAAATGGTGGTAGTGCTCGACACGAGCTGTAAGGACCCGATGATCTGTAAAGAGGGCATTGTGGATAGAGTCGGCCGTCCCCACGATTATGACGTTACGCCCGCCAACCATAACTTTGAACACAGGGCCAAACTTCGCACTGCAGGCCGGTTACAGGAGACACTCCTAGATGATGACAAACACCTACTGGCATTCAGCCAAAAACCTATGTGGTCTGAAGGCGAAGCCATAAACAGCACCGAGCCATGGCAAAAGGTTAGGGACTTTGGGAGGGTGGGTGGACTCTTTCCTGGACATCACATGAGTGATGAACATGAACCCGAGGCCCACAATCAGAGCTGAAATTTGCGTGGCAGTGAGCGGGTACGAAGCCATGCCGGGCAGTGGTCTGGTGGCTCCCGTTCGCAAACGGGTGCAACGCCTGGGGTTTTGTAGTCCGTTTAGATTACGTTCCGCTTCTCTTGGTCCTGGAGAGTACTGGTTTCCTCAGGAACGTACAGCATGCTGTACAGATAAGACCATGCCCTAGAAGTCCTGCAATATAGGATTGAAACTGTCGACACGGCCCTGAGCCATGGAGATGACCGCGGTAAAACACCTATTGCGGAATTATTAGCCTGATAACAAAAACCAGAACGAGCGACAGGCGCTGAAAGACGAACTGGCAGTAGTCGATTGGGCCACCTTGCATCCCACCGAAGCGCGGGTATGTTGGTGTGTACACATACAAATGTCGAAATACGTAATATCAAAAATTGAAATAGCGTGAACGTGAATAAACCGACGCCGTCATAGTTTATCTTATCGTTGATCCAGGCTGTGATGCAGGAGCTCCGCACGAGAGAAACACCTCCCTCTCCTCATCGAATCCCATCTTCGATATGCCAATTATCTTGTGGAGGGTCGTAGCTCCCACAGCGTCACGCCTGTGGGACGCTAGTATGTCACGCGGACCTCCCTCTGTATATAAATCTAACCTAGTAAGGCAGCGTTTAAGCCCCCTGACGAGAGCTTTGGTAGGCCCGCAACCGCAGGCCCAAGGTCGCTCCTGAGTCCACCTCCATGCGTACTGTGTGCGGTCCTAACCCTCGGAGAGGGGTGACGGACTGGTAGGGTAACCGCAAGCACAAGTCAGGTGAAAGACCAGCGAACGCAGAACACACTTTCTCAGAGCAAAACTGGGGCTCCGCAACATCAAGCTATTTCCAGTCAGTCGCGAATTGCATATCTCACGTTCTTCAGGGCATTGTTAGAATGGCATATGCCATTCTTCAAGATGATTCAGACGGAAACTCCAGCGTGAATGACCAGATCGAGGAATCGCTTGAGGAGGAGGTTGATGCACGCGCGTTAATGTGTAAGTCATTAGTCTCACTTATCCGCTGTGCTGACATATTTGCAGAGAGGAGTTCTCCGTGACGGCCACGCGAATCTATTACACGAGCCCAGATATACCTTTTTTTTGCCATATCACTCGACTCGTTTCAAACTACACTTTGTGTTAGTTTTTCGATGTCCTGGAATATGCCTACTTACTGGCATAAATAAATGTCTTTTAATACTTTTTAAAGCCAAACAAGGGTGACAGAAAGTAAGAAAAGCATGGAAAGTAATACTTTTTCTGTTTTTTCGAGCGAGAGATCCACTATTTAGAGTGCTAATGATACTTTTAAAAGCAGCAGCTTTTTTTATATACTTTTTTACTCGAAACAGTTCCAAAAGCAAAAAAAAAAAATAAAGTGTGAATTTGCTGATAGGCTCCATCGCACATTGAAATAGTCAGCTGATCTCATCCCTGCCCTGCGACACGTGTTACAAGGCACATATAAAAATACTAGTGGCGGTCTTATGGTATACCGACACTCCAGTCTGCCAGGGGGTACGTGGTGCTTTTCTGAATTTATTGTACATCAGTTCCGCAGCAGTCCTGTGTTTGTATTAAGCCCGCCTCCTCCCAACAATCTTGACTCTACAAGGTGGCATGGGGACATAATCTGACAAGACGTCGTCAGTTGAACGCATAGCGCCGATGCTATATGCACTGGTTTGTGGAGGTTTCCATTCCGATGACCCGCACTCGAGAGCGGTCGGTGTAACGTCAAAGAGAGAAAGGTATAGGATGGTTAATACATTCATTTCGTACATAGCAAGGTACCTGCCTTTGCGGTGCGCAATTCATTTATCTTTGACAACCTGACACGTGTAACCCGGAAGACTCACGATTAATATGCTTCCCTTCCCCCCCCCCCAAAAAAAAAAAAGTTTTCCTGACGTAGCCGTTGGCCCGCCCGGATACTGGCTTTGGACAAACTGATCCGAAAACAAATCTGTGGCTATCAGGGTAGAAGGCTTCATTCTGTCGAGTAGCGAGAGAGTAAATCAACATGTATTGGTCCTTTCGTACCGAGATCGTGCGTTCTCCATCTTTCAGCTGGAAGTCGCATTCCACAAAGCGCATCCCACTTAGGAGCGTCATGAGCCTTACAACTTCCATGCGCTCGCGTCTGCGACAAACGTAGGAAGGTTCCCAAACTCTCCTTAAACGACTTTGTCGATCTCGTCGCGCAGAGAGAAGAGGGCGCGAAGGTCAGCCATCAACCACGGAAAGAGCCAGAACAGAAGGTTCAACAAGCTTATATGAAGTGCTGACATCACTGGAAGAACCGCGGGTGATGCCACATCGAGAGAGATATTGTTTTCACGAAAAACTTTAGAGAGGTCACCCGTCAGCTTATCGTCATCGTTATCAGGGTTCGCAGCCTGAAAACGCATGATAAAGTACTGAAGCAGGCGCTCTCGGGCCCAGGTGGATGGCAAAGCCCGGAACGGACACTGAACAACTCGCGTAGGAACACTGTCGTCATAGGTGTCCGGGGATAATTTTTTTCCCAGGAAAGCTGCAGATATGGCAACATACATACACTAGTTCTGAGACGGACCGCATCAGCGACACTCGCTCGCCCTCGGAAAAGAATGCTAGCGACTGAAAGACAGCTTCCACGAAGCCTGTAGTGAGACCGTCACAGCTCGTTTGGACGGACGTCAGTCAAGAACTTGTTGGCCAATGTATCAAAAATCATGGGGTAAAACGAAGGATCGCTGCCAAATGCTTGGAAATGTGAGTAGTGCCGAACACGGTTTGTAAGGATCCGATGGTCGGTAATGTGGGGATTATGGATAGACTCTACTGTCCATACCCACGGCCGAAATCTGCGCGGCAGTCAGCATGTACGGAGTCAAGCTGGGCAGTAGTCTAGGTTTCCGTCCGCAAACTGAGTGTAAGGAGGATTTATCGTCCCTAGATTTTGGACTGATTTTGCAACTTATCTAGCGTATGGTCCGAGAGCGTCACAGAAAATGATGCCTAATTGCAAAAGGGTTGTTCGCTTGCGGGAGAAATGAAAACGCAGAGGAGTAGGGCATACTGAAATGCCAGTCCTCGACGCCCAGCGCCGAAACACCCAGTCTTGCGGTGTCCGAGTAGTCCCATCCGCGTGATATGAGCCTTGCTTGAAACCCTGCGCATACGTTTCCAAAAAAGCAAAACCAAATCTGCAGCTTTCTCCAACTACTCTTATTGGTCACATAGTGACCTCCTTAGGAAGTAACGGTCAGGAAGGAACGTAGGGAAAACCCAAAATGCATCTCGCATGTGCCGTTATGGATGATGAGTGGGGTGCGCTACCTATGGTAAACACCGTACGAGTCTGAAGACTGTCGCAAGGGTCGGTGTTGGGACGTTGAAGACCTCGATGGGTTGTTGCTCTGACCTCCTCTCAGTGCTGCCTGCCTTAGGACCGCCTTCCCATTTGACTGTTAAATATGTAACTCGTCGGTCAACCAGCATCAAGTTTACACAACAGATTGGGGCGATTCATAGATGTACATAGAATAACAATTTTGATATCAGAAACAGAGCACGTGTCTACACTATAGTGAATCGTGTTTGCTTTGCAGCACTGACCAAGTTTGCGAGCTGGGCGACAATAAGGGTGAATTGTTCTATCGTCTAGGTCAACAAAAGCGTCTTGTATATGTTAAGATCACCTGTTCTGCAGCGTGGCGTTTGTCCTGGCGAATGGACCGAGTAACTTCGAATGCCAAGGACGAACAAGATGCAAAGCACCTGGCGACAGTGTCACAGCTCGTGTGGCAACGAAATCTCGAGCGGTCCTAGACCCGATGGCAGGTTTTCGTACGTGTAACTCTCAGTGTGCGAATCCGACTTCTTAGTTGGACCATTGTAATTTCTACCCAATCCAGAACCGAGGTCCAAGATATCCGCGGACTGCGAGCCAGGAAGCGACCAAGGAAACTTTTGAGAGGATTCGCGGGTGGATGGAGATCGAAGATGCCCATTTCAACCTCGAACGTGCATTATTGCTGCATACCTGCGGGGGGGAAATCAATCAGAAATCAAGAAGCTATTTCTGTTTGCATTTTTGAGCTCTTCTAGCATAATGTCGTCTGGTCCATGGTTTGAAGATGCAGAGTAGAACAACCAGTTAACAACACGGAGGGGGACCTTTGTTGTTGGCAAGCGAACCCGTATCTAGAAGTCACATCAGGACAGTTAAGGCGGATCACTTCTGCACCATCATATGAACGTCCATCCAATCGCTCGGCACTTCTGTCTTTGTCTACGCAAGATGCATCGCTTCATGCACGTAAGTAATGCAGACAGAAGCTGGCTCGGAGCCTTCTGTGGCCAGCCATCAATCGGTATAAGTAACGTAATTTCAGATTCTCAGTCCCCTCGAAGGGTACCTGATCTGCTCCCCGATTGTCTACAGGGATATGCTACGTACAAAAGCCAAGCGGCGTGCGGGGGCACTTCCCTCCCTTTGTTCCAACGCCTTGGCCTATACTCGAAAAAAAAAGTGGTACGACAGGTCAGCCGTACGCCCGTTGCCACACAGTAACTGACTTGCATGGCGGTTGGCCCGTGTAGTACATCCAGGGATTCCGTCTGAACCATGTCCCACTTTTTGGACTGGCCATCTCTAATTTTCTTTTACCCGCTCGGAAATACGCCTGCTATTTGCCTCACAGAGGAACTTTCCCCCGAACACAAGGCGGGTGTGCTACTTCTTGGGTGTGGTGATCCCAGGCATATTTTGTACACGGTGCACGCTGATGCCTCGACGTCGAGTGGTATGGTGTCGGTATTGTGCCCGTGAACTTTCTTTCTGACCCTTGGAATGTTAGGACCTCGTAAGCTTGACTTCACCTGCTGCGATTATGAGGCCGCTATCCTTGGTAAGCACAGGCAGTTTGAGCAAGTGCCACTTCGCCTATGTTTTTTTTTTTTTGGGCAGCTCGCAACACGTTGCTTTTTACGCTCCTAGCCGATGATAACGCCGAAGATAAACTTTCCAGCATCTGGAACATATTTTATCTTATGATGCTGGACGAAAGCTCCCTCTCATTGCTCATCGAACAATGTCGCAAGCTCGTTTCGCTTGCGGAAAGTCTGGATTCGTGGAGACAAGGTCCCTATGCGCACATCATCGCCATGTGCAACTCAGATACTCTTTCGGAGATTGGTCGATTCTGGAAACTTTGGCTCATGACGACCAACTTCGATGCTAAGCAAGCTAAGCGCTTTAAGGAAAACTTTATGGATGACATTAAAAGTGCGCGAAAGCGATGCAGAGACGAAGTCATGATGGCTTCTTTGCGTGCAGCCGGGCCTCTAGCCCCAGTAGCGCAATTTGCCGTTTCGGAACAGTTCGAGCGGTTTTGGATGACTGGTGTCGCGGATAACGGGTCACCAGACAACCCCAACCCTACCTTCGCTTTCTCCTCGTTCGGAGTCGAGTTTCCTATGCATTACGGCTCAGATCCCATCTCGGGTTTTCACCTCGCAGAGGCTCTGACATCTTCTGGTCTGGAATTATCTAACAGGGCAGCATCGGTAATCCCCAAAGTCGTGCAGGCTGCACGCCAGCAGTTTAACACCTGGTGCAAGGCGGTCATAGGCCGTGTCCGGAATTCAAGTGCGACCTCAACATCCCTGAAGGTGCGGATGTATGCTGGAGATGCACTTGCGTTCTGTCAGGCACTCCATTCCGTTAACACCTCCGTCTTGCGCACGCCGATATTCGTCGCTCCGTGGAAGCTATCAGTCGTACAGCTTGATGACACATTATACTCCCCGAGTGCCCCATCTCCCGCTCCGACTTCTTTCAACGTAATCGAGACGTCTAATTTACTTGATCATCTCGGATTGCATAACCTGCTCACCGTCACCATTCCCCTCCTCTGCGGCTCCCCCTCGTCAACGCTTTACACAGAAACTTTATTGTCTGCAGATGATTCACCTGTCCCAAATATCCTCGACCACGTGTGCGGCGACCTCTCCACCGTCTCGCTACTTTTAGGTGTCATCCCTTCTGCCTATGTCTCCCGTTTCACCACACGTTCCAACACCTCTGAGATCACGATGCAGGTCATCACAAACTCTTCCGAGGACGGTATCATGAACGCATTGCTTGGAAGCGTATCGACTCTGGCTTTCCGTCCAATACTTTACATGAAGCCGAACTTTCGTTTACCGCACCCCAACTGGCCAGAAAGCTATTTGACATATACTTGAGGATGTTCTGTCATGAAGACCTCGGAAAATGGATCGCCGTCTTATTTTCTGATATGTCTCAGATACAGCGGAAGGCACAGGCTTCAGGGCATGTCCATTATACGCGCCGCAGCTTTACTTTGCTACTCGCACATATCAGGACAGGAGTCCGCTGCGACTGGAACAGAGTCATCGATGATCTTGAGTCGTTAATTATGCAGAACCGAACACTCATCACCGCATCCGACTTTTATCAAGAGATAATCTGTCAGCTGCACCTCGCAGGTTTCCGTCTTCCCTGGTTTAGCCCTGAGGGAGTACGAGCACTTCGCTCTCAAAAAGACCCTCCCATTTTCCGGTCGTGGAGCATGGATCCTGAAGTCGTGACAGTCGTTCTAATGGTTCCCCGCAACGCCATTGCTAAGGTAAAATCTGACCTTTCGAGTGTTGGTAACCCCATTTTGCAATGCGAAATACGAGTCGACTCCAGGTGCAATGCCTTCGCGTGTATCTCGGCATCGTTCGGGAAGCTTAAGGTATCAGGCAATGGCGAGAATAAGGTGGCAGTTGTTGTCGAGGACAGAGCGGGGATCAATGGCACGTCACCTTTGATCGTCTCCTTCCCTGTTCTTTCTCCTAGTCTCATCTACGCCGCGCCTGGTGGAACTGTTGGCCTGACGGTACTCTCTACTTTCGCAAGTGTGGTGTTGAGGCACAAGTTAGGTCCGGAGATGTGTCTGTTCAAGGCTCCGTTGACCGATGAACGGTATGTCCATGTCCTAACAAGGGCACCAACTGGAAACGACACGATCCACCTGGAGCGCTCGCCTGTACCTTGCAAATTGGAGGCGAAGAGCCGGGGACATCCAATCCACGTAGAAATGGACAAATCCAATACCCAGATACAGTGGCTCACCGCCCACGTCGACATAGATCCTGCAGGACAGGCTTCACTTGCCAGCGGTTGCGCGGTCACGGTGGAACAGTTGTCTCTGAACAAAGCCAAAATACACGTCGATCAGTACTAGCATGTGGTCTCCTTCCCTCTTCCCGTTGACGTAACAAATGCCAGACTTCGCGTAGCACGGAAATCGAAGTACGTCGAGGTAAGTGTCGTAGGCACATTGCACTGCTAGTAATTCACGTTAGAACAGGTGGTTGCGCCAATGACACTGACCCTCAACGTCAAGGGAGAATCCAATATCACGGAGAATTTCAGAGCGACCCTTAATTACGGCATACCGACCCTCTGGGGTATGCACCGCGTGAATTTGGATCGCTGTCCTGCCTTCAAGCTCTCCACGAGCCACAAAGCATTCGACTGGCTCGGACCGCACCTCAGACGTGTGTTTTCGCAAAGGGAGCGCAAGTCGCGCGAACGGAACGCGTCCTCCGGATCTACCATACCTGACACGTTGATGAATTTGAAGGATTCCCTTCACACCTTGTTTGGTGCCGCCGCCGGATTAGAACGGCCGGCTCAAGCTGAGTTCGCCTTATGGAACCATGAAGAAAACATAACTTATGTGACGATTATCGTTACCGATATCCGATTTGATATTGGCTCTCACACGATCGTAGCCGACTCGTGGATCATACCTGCATCGAATGATATTCAAGACGAATTGAAGAGCGAGACAGCACGCGTACTTCCCATCAACACAGATGCCCGCGAATCCGATGCATGGCGACACTTGCTTCCGCTCCTAATCGAGCGGTGCCGCACTTGGAAACACAAGCCAAGTTGCGAGTACCTCGTTTATAACTCTGTCCCGCTCTACCCGGGTGCCGGATCGGATACAAAGGCGTCATGGTGCTCCTGTGGGATGGGCATCGGGATAGAAACGTTGAGAGAACACTATGGTAGCGTCACGGCCAAATACGCGACGAGGGCAGCAATCGGTCCGTTATTCCCTGTCTCGTATATGGAGAAGGTGGAGTGAAGGTAGACGGCTCGGCGAGTCCGCCTTGTCTAGGGTGTGTGGCGTGCGGAAAGGGGCGTTCCATTGTTTGCGTGCTCCGCGCGCAAGAGATTCAAGTACTGCTCGAAAGCTTGTCAAGAAAAGGATTGGGAAATACACGAGAAGATCGGTGTATCGACGTGAGCCATCACAACATTACCGATGCCAATGTTGTAATTTGTACCTGTCCGGCACATACACATCCCCGTCCACAGGGGCTGCAGCATGTTCCGTTCCATACTTCTGTCTTTACCACTCGTTTATTATCAACTCGACCAAATCGTGATCTGTCTGCTAGACATTATGCAATGTCATTGAGACACAAGGGGCATCTATGAGGCCAGTCGGACACAATTACAGCACGTATCTAAAATGTAATGGCCTCGTTCAAGTGGTCTCGTGACTTATCCCTAAGGAAACCCGCAAGGGAATGTAACCCTGCTTGGTCGAGGGCGAAAGATCTCCACTCTCGAAGGACAAGGGTAAGCTTTTCAAAGGAGAATGCATAATAGGGGTGTCCCGACGGTGGGAGCTTCATTACGAGGGCTGTATGGCAGACGTTGGCTCCGTCCAGGTCAGCTGGTGCAACACAATTTTGAAAATGGTCCCAGGTGGGACCTCATGACATCACGCTCCGTATCGTCTGATTCGGGTGGGGCCATCGAAGAAGCTAGAGGAAGAGTCACGATCGTGGTCACATTTGATACTGCAAACCGCTTCAAAAACTTGTTCCGCAGGCAGAATGCGAGGGTATGAAGATCTGTGCGATCTGTGTGCCCTAACATTAACACGACCTGCGTTAGCGATCTGTACCTGGCCACTGGAAACAGATCGACGATGCAGTTTGTGTTACTGTGATAGCCTCTTCTAGATCAGCTGGCATGCAAAGGCTCGTGTGCCTGTGCAATAGCAAGATTCGAGGTGGCGGGCCGATAACAACCGCCATGGATGTCCAGAGCAACATTGTTCCAATGCAGCACAGCACAACCAAGCCGCCTCCTGTAAGTTGTATACCACAGCTTGTTTCTGGAACTATATCCCGAGGGAGGTACCAAAGCTGTCAAGAAACAGGCCACGATTGGTGAACAGAACTTATCTAGTGCCGCACATTTGAGCAGGATTAATTTCTCCCGGCAACATATCCCCTAAGTCTCATACCTCTGTGAAGCAAACAAGGAGCGAGGGCAAGGAGCGATGAATACCGGTGAGGATGTCCTGCGCGATGCCATCCCAGTCGCTTCTTCCAGGCGCTCCATTATTAGCCCTTAATTCGTCTACCGCAGGAACTGTCTCGGAGATGGGTTCATCTGCTGTCGGCGGGCCCGGACTCCACTGCGGGTCTAGGTCGCGACCAGCGGTCACTCGGGCTAACGCCAAATAGTGATACAAGGCAAATTGTGCTTCAAGTATTCAGGGACGTTGAAGTTGTTCCCAAAGGCTTCGTCGTTCTTTCCGGCGCGACGAATTCCAAAACTCTGAGTCAAATCTCTTCAATGAGTTGGTCGACCCACACGACGCGTAAGTTATCAACAGAACATGATGAAACAGAAGCAGAAGGGTTACACGACTGGCCAGCCAATTATGGGGTGGGCTACTCCGTGTTTCGAGCTCAAACTGATGGTTAGCATTTCATCTTGAAGGTGAATGTCGGAAGAGCCGAGTGAGGACGGTGATACTCTGTGATACTGTTCGGAATCGCCCACGTCATCAACTAGGCCTGTCTGGTTTGGAGTTCCCATGTTCAACTGTAGTATGTACTCAAAAGAGTCAACACTCCGCCGGAGGAACTATGAGTGATGGTCCTGCTTTCCATACATGCGTCTACCCCGAAAAATACATCTGTCCATCTCATCATGGGAGGTAACGGCTACCGTCGCCCAACTCTCACACTCCTCGCCCGAGAATTTTCGAACCGCTCCCTTATGCTCGCATACCCTATGCGGTCCACTCGGTGGACATAATACGTGCCGCCGCTACTTCCCCAAGAAACGTCACCCGAGTGATACGGTCGCTCTTCCACGTCGAATATGGCACAGATGTCATCGACGTTGCGTTCCGTCACTCGAGCATTTGGCTGGACGAACGGCTTCAGAGATATAACGACGGCTCCTTCCTTTAAGTCTAGAAACTTTGGGCGCAAAGCTGCATTGACTGACGACAAATAGCCAAAAAGGGGGACGGTTAGCAATGTATGTTGGGTAGCACGTATCACGGAACAACGTACGGGTTTCCTCAAAGACCTTGTTATTGACGACCACGACGTCTGCCTTGGGAAGGAGGGCATCAACACGACTACTCGCCAACATGTCGCCTTCCTCTAGTTCGACATTACCCAGACTTAGGCCCCACATCCGACAGCGTTTACGGAGTTGCCAGAGCTGTTCCTGAGCAAGGGCCGCCGGGCCGGCCATGAACTCTACGCCGAACGCCGAGCATCCTGTAGCAAGCGCTGCATGTAGCAACACGTTGCCGACACCCGACCCAAGGTCAACCAGAAGTGAGCCTGCGTGCAAGCCAGTCTGTGCTATAATTTTGTCGGTGAAAGAGGGCATCAACTCTCCGTAAACCTCGCTTGTGAATGCCGAATATCGACTCAGCTGTCCGATGTTGGGACCGACAATACGTTGATATGTCTCTTCGATAATACGGAGTAGAACTTGCTTTGGTATGCCTCGATGAGATGATTGCACCCAACATTCGCGTGCGTGGGTGAGAAGCTGATTCGGAAGTGCAGGTTCAAATACATCGTCTGGAAGGGGTGGATACTTGAACGAGCGCAGAAGAAAGTTAATGGTGTCCATCGTGTGAAGGAACAGGGGGCCATCTCTTCGCCGGAAGGCACGTTGGAGAGTACGTAGGTGATTAGGCTGGGTTGTGTTCTCTGAGTTGTGGGAAGAGATTGGGACGTTTCCAGATAGATCAGCAATGGAGGAAGGTGGTGGTGATGTACGATCTGAGGGGAGGGCTGTAGGCAATGTTCCAAACAACGCTTTCTGCGGAGGGGTGAGATAACCTTGGCGAGGGTCATAGAAAATCCTATGATACGACGAGGTCACGTACAGTTGATGATAGTGTACAGTGATTCTACCAAGCAGATAATAGGGTTGTAGTGATCCGGATCTTTAGGTACCAATAATATAAATCTGCCAAGAGTTCCATATTCAAAGAGGGACCGGGGTGTGCGACGGCGACTCACGTTTCGCAGGAATGATTGTTGGGATATTCTAGCTCGGTAGATGGTAGGGCTTCGGCCTCGAAGGACTTGTCGTCTGGGTCTTGCGGATTAATGAAATCTATGAAGACATTAAAAAGTTTGCTACAGCGTCTTAGGTAGATCTATACCCAACTCACGGCTTTTGTATGATTTAGCAAGTTGACGGACAACGCTAGCTGCACTGACGAGGTCAGGTCCTGGTGACCCGTCATCCTCCGTCCACCAAACCCAGTTGGCGTTGTCTCCGTGACCATGGCCAGGCAGTATTCGGAATGTGGAGCTCGAGCGTGAACTTGAGGAACGGTATATCGGCTCCTCGAGAGCAAGAGATCGTTGTCGACTCACAGCCCGGGAGGGCGAAGAGGATGGTGCAGCACTACTGTCGGCAGGAGTATGATCACGAAATGCCCTTCTGGCATGGGTACATTTCGCCCTGCGAGGTTTCGGCTTCGGATGTGCCGAGACGGTATTTGCTGTGCGTTTCCGCTTTGGAGAGGGTAGCCAGTAGTCGTCGTCTGACAAGTCTGAGGCATTGGTGAGGGGACTAGAGGGAGCAGAGCCAGGCAGAGAGGGTGGGTCTACCGATGGTGTCAAGGCTGCATTGTCCGAGTACGAGTCCACCGAGTTGAACGGTGTACCCTGGCGTTCCCGCTCCTGCTCGACCTGAACCCGCCATGCATGGCGCGTCGTGACGGATACTTCACCTGATGCCATCAGCCTAGCATTACCTGTAAACCACGGGACGCGTCCGGGGGTGGATTTATATTCCTATAGAGTCCCGGTTAACCTGACTGAAATGTTTTAATGCCGTTCCTTAGACTGCCCCTCAAATTTATTAACATGTGTCGCGTCCACTACTGCGCACGTGACTCATACGGTTTGGAGAGCGGCGACGATGGCAGACGACAGTGAAATGGACGACCAGCCAGGTTTGTAACAGTCCATGCCAACCTCAATCACTGACAAAACACGAACAAGTTAGTTGAAAAGAAAGACGGTGGCAAGAGGAAGGACAAGCATCGAAAAAGACAGCAGCCCGCAGAACCACCATCGGGTACTCGTACAGAATCCAAGGTGATCGGTTTGACCGAGACAGACAAGTCCTCGAAAAAAGATCGCAAGCGCAAGCGTGAAACCGAAGGTTGGGAACACCATTGCCCAGGAAAATATACCCAAGAGCAAGAAGAAAAAGAAGCACGATGCTAGTACCCAAAATTCGTCGCAGCCGGTCCCAACGACCCCCGCCCCAACACTATCTTCATCGGAAGGACGAGCTTTCCTTGAAAAACACGCCATAACCATCCATGCACCACCATCAAGCCCTTCTATTTCTCCAGTGATATCTTTTGACCAACTCGACATTCCTGCGGGGCTCAAAGTCGCCTTTGAAGGATTCAAAGAGCCGACTCCGATCCAGGCAGCTGCGTGGCCATGGGCTCTGGCCGGCAAGGATGTAGTCGGGATTGCAGAAACGGGAAGGTGTGCAAGGATATATCTGACGAATTGGCCATTCTCGCTGACACAACCACCTATAGTGGTAAAACGCTGGCCTTTGGCATACCTGCGCTCTCCCAACTTATCACCACCGCGTCGAGCGCACCTGTCAATGGGAGCGGCAAAAAGGCTAAAAAATTGCGAGGCAAGAGTGCGATTAACGTCCTTGTGGTTGCACCGACCCGCGAACTCGCGATTCAGACGCACGACACGCTTTCGACGCTTGGCGCTCCTTTCGGCATCGCCAGTGTTGCCGTGTACGGCGGAGTTGACAAATCCTCGCAGGTCACTGCTCTCTCGAACAATTCGGAGGACAGAAAAACGACTCGTATTGTCGTCGGTACGCCCGGTCGGATATTAGATCTGGTCAACGACGGTGCTTGTGACTTATCCAAGTATGTTCCTTGAAATGTTTGAGTGAGTGGGAGATGCTGACCTGACACAGGGTGAATTATTTGGTCTTAGACGAAGCGGATAGAATGCTAGACAAAGGATTCGAAAACGATATCACAGCCATCATTTCCCATACCATGCAACGGTCTGACCGTCAGACCATGATGTGTACGTTTGATGCCCAACTCCTTTCATCACGGTCTCATACATCTTCCCCGTGTTTGAAACAGTCAGTGCAACATGGCCAGAGGCTGTTCGTAGACTTGCAAGCACGTTCTTACGCGATCCTGTGCGAGTGACAGTCGGCAGTGATGACCTCACCGCTAATAGCCGTGTGGAGCAATGTATCGAAGTTCTAGACAATGCACAAGATAAAGAGTGCGTGCATGTTACGTTTACGGGTTTTATCTAAATGTGTGATCGATCATAGTGCACTTCTTGCCAAGCAACTTGCCTTGCTTGGTCGTGTACACAAAAATGGTGCATCATCAACGGGACCGACGCGCATACTCGTTTTTGCTTTGTACAAAAAGGAAGCATCTCGTGTAGAAGCTACGCTTAAACGTGCCGGGCACGATGTCGGAGCCCTCCACGGAGATATGGCACAGACTGCACGAATGGCTGCGCTGGAGTGGTTCAAGTCTAGTAAGAGCTCCGGTGGAGACAATGATCCCGGAAAGGGGAGAAAAAACACGGGGTTGCGACTCCTGGTGGCCACGGATGTGGCAGCTCGTGGGCTGGATATACCCGAGGTGGAGGCTGTGGTGAACTATACCTTTCCATTGACAATCGAAGACTATATACATCGCATTGGGCGGACAGGTGGGTGACTTGCTTTCCCAGTGCAGCAGTGCATGCTCACGTTCGTCGTTGCTAGGACGTGGAGGTCGTTCTGGACGTTCGATCACGTTCTTCACTGGAGATGCCCATGAACGCGCTCTCGCTGGCGAACTTGCGCGTGTGCTGCGTGATGCTGGGTTTGGGGCGGAGGCAGACAAGTTGCACAAGTTCCCGATGACGATAAAGAAAAAGGCACATTCGGCGTACGGTGCTTTCTTTAGGGATGACGTTGGAGGAGCCCCGACGAAGATCGTGTTTTAGGGCTGTCTAATAGGAACTCTCTAGTCGTGTTTATTTAGTAGCTATCCAATTGAATAATGCACACACGACCAACAAGGTTCATGCTGGCTGATGATAGGCGAGCTGAGCGCCTTTCACTCATCGCCGTCGTGCTCGTTCGCTCGACAGCCGCTGCCAACAACGTCCTGTTCGATCTTCGAGATCAATCAGGAAACACAGCATCACCCGCAGGCCCCAAGTCGCAGCAAGCTTTTGGACCCGGCCATCTGCCACACCACAGCTCCAAGATCAATACTGCTAGTTGTCTTTCGTGCGATCACCTAACAATTATTTTATTCAGCGCACAGCTCGTGGGCGTCTCATTGCCATCAATTATGATGATGGGTCTTTTCAGCCAGGCCGGTTCCCAATTGCGCAGGGCACGCGGTTCCTCCGTGGTCGACGACAGGGCACCCGAAGATACCGAACCTGATGATACATCAATCCTGTCCGTGTGTTCTCTCTCTACTTCCAAGTTCTCCGCTTCTCTTCATCTTCTCTCTACACCCTCCCACTCCCCTGCACCCAATGGGTTGTACACATACTGACTACGATGGGTACAGGGACGAGAACGAGGGTTCGATCATCACGGCCCTGATATCACAGTTGAGGCACGTACTCTAGCATCCCGCACACCCGTGCAGCTAACGGACGACGGACTGCAGAGTAGGCATGGATCTCTCAAAGGTCACCTTCCCAACATTTGTCCTGGAACCACGAAGCATGCTCGAACGTATCACGGATTTCATGTCGCATCCGGACCTCATCTTTGGGTACGTCCCGTCTCTGGTGTTGCATGTTGCTGCGTGCCCTAAGCCCACCTACACTCCGTTCCTCCTCCGTGACCTATTTCTGTGGCTGCCCTACCGATGCAATGCTTTGCTGTGCTGTGCCGTGCTCCTGACTCCATCTCGTAATCTCTTGATCATCCGGTGTTAAATTACCAGCGCAGAAAACTACTCAGATCCAGAGGAGAGGTTTATCAGAATTCTTCAATACTACCTTGCAGGATGGCACATCAAGCCAAAAGGCGTAAAGAAACCGTAAGTCTACGCATCACGCTTGCTACAATATCGATATCCGGGACGGTATGTAGGTACAATCCTGTTTTGGGTGAATTCTTCCGATGTCGGTATGACTACGCGAATGGCACCCGAGGGTACTATGTCGCCGAGCAAGGCAAGTGTTCTCCAGCTTGATGTCTACTAGAGAAACGACACGTTTTGACTACTCGTTCCATAACAGTCTCTCACCACCCCCCGATCTCAGCCTTCTTCTACATTTCTCCCGCGAACCGTGTGTGCATCGTGGGTGAACTACGACCCAAGTCCAAGTTTCTTGGCAACAGCGTGTCAACGACGATGGAGGGTGAGAACCGCATTGCACTGATGGGTATACCAGAGGACGGAGGTGAGTGCTTGTGGCCTGTCGCAAGTGTAGCGTCATTCGAACGGGCCCGCTGGATCTCAGAATATGTTGTGACGATGCCAAACATGTATGCTCGGGGCATCCTGTTTGGGAAGATGGTGCTGGAGTTGGGGGATACATGCATTGTAAAGAACGAGCGACGTGGACTAACATGCGACCTCGAGTTCAAGACGAAGGTATGCCAGCTTCACTACTCACACCACGAATTACAGAGAACCAACGCACCGATGCAGGGGTTTTTTTCCGGGACGTATAATGCTATTGCAGGTCGGGTGCGCAAAGGTAGTACCGAGATTGGCGAGGTGATTGGGACGATGGAGCCACGTCATGGAGTTTAAGAATTCAAGGGTACGTGTAAATGACGTGTATTTGTTGCCGTCCGGAATGGCTTACTATCACTTTACTCCAGACCTGGCTCCAAGTCCGTCCTCTTTGACGCCACTAAGGACGGACAGAACATTGCGCCCAAGTATGTGGCGCCGGAGGAGGAACAAGAACCGTACGAATCAAGACGGTGGGTGTTGCCGTTCTTGACGCTGTCAGCCTCTTCCTTTTTTTGACCTTGTCATCCACACCAGACTGTGGCATAGACTCACGCTAGCGATCGAAGCGCGAGATATGGAGGCTGCAACGGAGGCAAAGTCCGCCGTTGAGGATGCCCAGCGGGAGCTCCGTCGGAGACGCGAGGAACGGGGAGAGAAGTTCGTCCCGAGATTCTTCGAACTTCGGGGTGGGAGGTGGGAACCGAAGCTATCGTAAGTACATACCGATCCCTATCGCAATCTGTTCTGTTCCATTTCTCATCTGTAATTGCGCCAGGATACCAACCGATGCGTCCTCATATGCAATAGAGACCGTAGAGAATTGGATATGGCCGCGTGCATGACCATGGGTGGTTGGTTGCCTAGGTGCCCAACATCTAGCGTGTATACGCGGATTTGCATCCATGGTAGCGAGCATGTTCCGTCCCCTTCTCCTTCAAGTCATGAGCTCGCCCAGCGCCGTTCTTAGACTCATTCACAACTAATCCATCCATCCACCAGATTTGTACCTTTGTAGCAACAATTTGATGGGTATATAAACGACAATGACCGATGTAAGATGAGTACGTGCTTGTGTTGCAAATGACGATACCATACCATGGAAAGGAAAGCCCGAAAATGACTTTCGGAAACAGAACAAACAATTAAAGCAAGGGGTGACAGTATGGACCGAAATTCAAAGAAAAAGGAAAGATGTACGGTGCATAGATGGTAGTCCGCAGGTTCGTGGAAAAGACTCTAGGACCACCAACCATCGGCATCCACAGTTGGTGTCAGTGACACGGTGCTTGGCGTCGGGGAAGCTACAGACTGTCTGAAATTAGATAGAGACGACCTGTGACTGTATGAATAAGGGGCGCGTCCCGGTCCAAGTGGTGGGTAATGTTGCTTCGGTGCATGCATAGAATCCCATACAGACGGCTGTGGTGGAGTGTCGCTCCGTGGTTGTCTGTCGTCACGAGCAACAGGTGTCCGTGAGCGGTTGGTGTATATCGTACTTGCACGAGAATCAGGTCGAGGTGGTGGGGATGTATCTTGGGAGGGGACCAATGCCTTCTTGCCGTAGGGAGTATGCTTAGGGGCGTTGACCTGGTTATGGTTTCTCGCCCTACTGAGGTCGGTTTCCAGCCGGGCGACCTGAGCTTCAAGCGTAGCAACCTGTTCACGGAGTTTGTGTTCACGGTCCTGTAGAACAGATTAAATATGATGCAATGTGAAGTCAGGAAAGACATCACTTACTTTAACCAAGCGGTCTTCCGCTTCTTTTTCTTCGAGTTGAAGTTTAGCCAGAGAATAGTCAGCGTCCAACTGGTCCTTCGTTTGTTCTGCGTGGTCAAGGCTATTCTGTGTCAACTCCAAATCGCTCTCGTATTCTTTCGCACGTCGCTCCCACTCGGCAGCGCGCTGCTGAGCTTGCACAAGGCTTTGCTTGGCAGCATTGGCGACCCTTTCGTTATTCGCAGCCTTCTGTTCTTGTTCTCTGAGTCGCTTCTGAACCGCAGCGAGTTCGCTCTCCAGTTGCCGGTTGTGATCACGGGTTCGTCGGAAATCTTTGAGCTCTTCGTTGTCACCCTGTCGCATGACGCTTGCGAGAGCCTCGATCTGCTCGATGCTGCGGCGAAGGTCGTTCCAATGGTTCTGTTGGGCAAGCAGTTGCTCAGTGTTCTTGCTGCAGTAACTTCAAGGACTGGGCCGTCAACTCCTTCTCATGGGTAGCCAATCTGAGTTGAAGCTGCATATCATCAACCTGCACGCAACGGTCAATCTGTGTCATACATTAACGAAATCACTTATTACCTGCGACTTGAGACTTGCTTGCTCGGCTATCACATCGCGGTTGGCCTTCTCCATCTCAGCGAATGCGTTCTTGCTGCGTTTGGGTTGCGACGTCAGATGCCTTAAGTCGTGCAAGACTCTGAGACAGTGCCTCTTCGAGTTCAGAATTCCGAAGTTCGACTGCGGTGGTTTCAGGTCTGCTGGTTTCTTAGAGATGCTTGGAGCTCCTCCACTTGGGCACGAAGATTCTCGCGCTCCTTTTCGATGCCCTTGAGGCGTTCGCCAAGGTTGTCTTTCTCGACGCGAACTTGACCATGGGCGCCCCGTGCCTTCGCAAGTTGTATCTGGAGATCGCTGTTCGCCGTCCTTAGCTTCCGAATCTCATCGGCATCGTGTTTCGTAGCTTCCCTGGAAACCGCGAATTCCGCGTGCGCAGTTTGCAAAGCCTGGACAGCGGCGGTCAGGGACTCTGGAAGGGTATGGATGCGGTCACCAAGTTCCTGGTGGAGAGACTTCTGATGTGTGACGAGTATATCATACTGCTGGTGTCCAGAAGCAAGTCCTGTGGCAACATTTTCGATAGCACTCTCAAGTCGCCGCAGGGTAGTAACGATCTCTTCATTTCCGTTGGCTGGCCCTTCTTGCGGTATAATCACCCCGGTGGACGCTACCGCACGTTGGAGGACTTCCAGTTGAGGCAGGAACACTAGAAACCAGAGATAAGGCGGCGTCCTGTTTGGCAACGAACTCAGTCGTTCTTCGCAGACAATGTCGACTGTAACTCCAATAACTCGTCGAACTTGGGCATGGTGTCACTTAGAGAATGCAACAGGCCCGTGACACCCTCGGTGACCTTGGTAGCCACTGCATCCACATTGAACGCTCGGTCACGGACAGCCAAGCGGGAGTCGAGGCGCTCAACGACAAGGTCGGCCACTTGCTCCTTAATCTCGTGCGCGTCGACAGGAGCAATGATCCGTCGGACTTCGGCCGTGATCTCGGCTATGACAGATTGTGTATCTACGGGAGACTGTGCAGAGTTGGGCAGCAACGGCAGGATGCTGTTCACGATAAGGCCCGCAGTCTCGCGTTTGTCCGCAGCAAGATCGATCAACTGCTCGATGTTGGGTTTAACGGCCTCGCTGAGCTGGGCAGTGAGAAGATGGTAATCGATAGGCTCTTGGTGTAATGGGTTTAACCTCGGCATCAACGCACTGATGATTTCTTCAATAAATGAATCTCGTTCGTATTTGTCTGCGAAAGGGCGAGTGCGCATGTCAAGCTTGCCAGAGAGCTGGCCAAGGGTATTTAGGACAGCTTGCAAATTTCTGTGGTTGATCTGTTCGATGATGGGGACGAGATCCACGTTGCCCTGATGGGGTGACGGCTGCCTCACTTCTTCGACGCGGGAAATAGCTTCACGCAATTCCGTTTGGATGAGCAACAGATTCTCAGCGTGCCCTTGTTGCACCACATCTCGAATAAGCTCCAAGTCGAGTTCTCCACGTGCGTCCATTTGACTGTCGTCCAAACCTCTCGCCGCTGACTCCTGGAGTTGGGTTCTGAAAAGGGTGATCACTTCAGTTATAGCGTTCTCCGTGGTAGGGCTCATGGAAGGACCCGAACTGCCTTCCCGATTCTTCGCTAGCTCAGAGCGTAGTGCTGAGAATTTCTCCTCCAAGATGGCCTCCAACTTGTCTTCCAGTGCCTGTGCCTCTAGGCGCCTCGTGAGGTTAATGGCAGGAATAGACACGTTTGAGAGACTGGAGTTATGTGTACTATGCAGGGCCGGTAAAGACGAGCGACGCTTGATGGCGGGCGTGAAGATGTCCGGGGACTCGGACACCTTGAAGCCAGGGTCGGTGACTAGCCGCGTGCGAGACCTGTTCTGGGAAGCAATGGGGGGTACGGAGAAGTCATCCAAGGAGGGCCGTTGCGAGTGTTCAAGGGCATCACGGGAACTAAGACGCGAACGAACAGTACGGCGCGTTTTCTCATCACCAACGAGAGCCTTGAAGACACCTGCAGGGACGGTGTTGGTGGAAGAGGGATTCTTAAAGTCCAGAGGAATAGGCGCACGACGCGGCTTCGGAGGTACTGCAGCACGGAGGGCACTGGTCTCGCTGACGTCGTCATCACTCTCGGACCCCTGAATTTCAATGCCTGGCAAATTCTCGTCGTCCTCAGCTCCATTGTCCATGTCGTTGCGTGCCTCCGTGGGTGGTAAAGGCAGCGTTGGAAACCCAGAGAACGTGAGGGGTTGGAGCGGAGTCTGGAAATCTTGGGAGCCCCCACGAGGTGATGCAGGAGCAGAACGGCGGATGCTACGAGGAGTCTCGCCAACTGCAGGGAACCGGAATGAAGCCATGTTTTCTTTCCCGCTATCATTGCCATCGTCTGTCGTGGTGAGGGAGCCTCGGCGCTGTCTCTTCTCCCTACCTTGTTGCACTCGGGCGGAAGAAGAACGTACGGGTGGAAGTGGCAACGGTCGCGTGGTGGACTCCTGAGCGGGAAATGGAAGCTGAGGCACCCCAGGCGGAGGTCGGAAAGTAAAACCTGTAGGCTTGAACTCTTGGGCCCCTGCATTAAGCGGTTTGCCCAGGGACGGTAACGGAGCATGGCCAAGAGTGGGTGCGGGTGGAGGGACTGCGCCATCGACTGACCACGAACTGGACCCACGACTGACACCGAATACGAAAGGCTTTGCGTGAGGATTGAGAACTGCGGAAGTAGGTGGTGGAGGTGCAAAAGCGTTTTCAACTTGGACGTAGTCAGACCCAGAACGAGAATGGGCAAGAGCCGGATCGTGAACAGTGAACTGTCCGGAAGTTCCCCGAGAGTGGGGTAGGGGTGGCAATGGTCGACGGCCAGGTGTCGATGTTGATGAGGGATGGAGGGCGGGATCGAGAGGGTCAACACCGAGGAATGACTCTCTGTGCCGTCCGTCTTCACTTGGATTTGAAACGAAGTCATAGTCGCCCCGAAGAGAAACGCCGAAGAGACCTGAAGGGAGGCGCAGGGAAATTAGGCAGCCGTCTTGGTGTTTCGATCTCCTGTCGTCTCTGTCGAAGTAACCGGCGTTGCATCCTCTCATGACGGACGCGCTCCTCGTCGGAAGGGTTTGACCACTCCCCTATGCTCTCCTAGCGGAATGAGGTCATAAAAGAAACGGAAATCATCATACGAAAATCTACCTCGTCGTCAGACTCGTCCATATGCAAGTCTTCTGAGCCAGTCCACTCCCCGACGGCTTCCTTGTCCAAATCATCAATTCCCGGGTTGCCAACGGGGCTTCGTACAGGCACAATGTCAACCTGCTCTTGCGGGATGCCATTACGCACGCCCCCGACGGACCTCAAGGACAACGTGTGTGATAACTTCGAGACGTGCCTCGAGTGATGTATGCTAGAATTTCTTATTGCGGCCACCCTGTCAAGCTCCACTTCAACCTGGCTATTGCGCCGGGCGCTTCCTCCTTCATCTGTGGCGACCTGGTCCACGTTGGGTGTCTCTTCTTGAGGTTCATCCTCTTCTGGGATATCCAAACCGAAACCACGAACAAAGTCAGGACGACTGCTACCACGACTGATCACTGCAGTGAACGGAGGTGGTAACGTCGCAGGCATACGACCTTGAGGGGCATGAAGGCCATGAAAATGCGTGGGCCCAAAAGGCGTGTCAGGCTCGATGCTCTCAGAACCAAGAATAGCACTTGGGCCAAAGGGGTTGAACGCAGCAGAGGGGCTGGTTGCAGAGTGAGCCGTAGGTGGGTGGGCAACTGAAAGACTGTGCCCATGCTTGTTCTGTTGGGGTCCAAAGGATGCCTGCGAGTTAGGGGACGGCGACAAATTCAGTGGGGGTTGCGGGGAACTTGACAACGAATTGGATGTCGATACATTTTGCGATCGGCGCAGCTCATTTAATTTGAAATACAACAATGATGGATCGGCCGGGGATGAAATCTACGGAAGTGCATGCATGAGATGAGCTCTGAACACGTTGCCATATTATGGGGGGTCCTCACTGATGGTGCTCGAGCATGCGGTGCATGAATTGGTAAAGAACCTCCAGACCCTCGCTCGACACCCAACTTTTCTAGCCTTTCCTCTATCAGGCTTTGTTTCAAGGTATCCCATGTAAACTGAAAATACAAGACTCAGTGCTCTACGAAACTACAAGGGTTTCACCGCCTTACCTTGCCTGGTAAGAAGACGTCGATGGTGTTGGGTATCGCATATCGCCAAGCATCCAGGGGAAACACTTCTGCGGTATCAATTTCCGGAGGCACTATAGCTGGTTCTTCGGTACTTGTCGTCGGCATTGGCGTTCGTGCCCATGAAGGGCGCGAGGGTGGGTCATCATTAGTTCCGGGTATCGTTTCTATAGGGAGGTTAACGACTATTTTCTTTCCCTTTTGCATAGTCACGGGTGGTGGAATAGCCATTGGGCTGTGCTTGCGCCCAGGACCTCCTAGCGGTGCCTTCGGTGGGCCTCCGATGCTTATACTGGGTTGCCTTCGGATTCTGGGTATGAAAGGTTGTCCGAAAGACGGTGCTATGATATGCGAAGGAAATCCTTGTCCCAAAGGTGTGATGGGTATTGCAGTTGGCGGTGGGAAGCCGGGATAGGGTACCATGCTTGCGTGGGCTTTGTGATGGGCGTACGCAGGACGACCTGGAGCGTTTGGCGGTTGCGGCTGGAAAAAAGGCTGCATGGGTGTCTGAAGTGGTGGTTGTCCTATCGGGAATGGCGGCGGGGGGTGATAGCTCTGCTGCAGAGAGGTGGGCAGCCCTGGAGAAAACATGGCATGCCTGCCGTCAAACGGTTGCTGCATACCGAGCGACGGGGGAATGCTGAGACGGGGAAGAGGCTGTCTTGCTTGCGAAGCCATATCTACGCGTGGACTAAGATGCCTTGCAGCTGGCTGCTCGTCCTGAAGGGAACCAGAAGGCGAGAGATAGCGAGACGAGCTGGCTTTGCACTGGGTACTACGTCGAGAACGAGAACCTGTCCTTGCCAAGCGGGTATCTAAACGTCCGAGACGACGACAAACCCAAAGAAAAAGTCGTCCTTGGTCTGCGGAAAACTCTGCCCGTGCCACAAGGCAGGAGAGCAGCAGAAACAAATGCAAAACTTCAAGACACGGGAGTCTCGAAACCCGACACTTCGCTTATCCTCGCCACGTGCTCGCTCCATTTACAATGGGTGGCTTTTGAATATCCGGCCAAGGAAGAAAAAAATCTCGTCACATTGCAAGTACAGGATAAATTACGATGTCATTGAGGGCAGTACAACGAAGAAAGAGCGAGGGATCAGTCGTCCTCAAACATGTCATCATCATCATCATCATTATCATCGTCAGAGCCCGAGTCAATCTCAATGTACTTCTTGACCTTATTCGTCGCAGCACGCCTCGGCGCAGACGGACGAGCAACTACCGTGTCACTCATAATGATCTCGTCATCGTCGCTGGCTGCCTTCTTCTTGGACGGCGGCTTCTTGGCAGGTACCGGCTTGCTACCCGATGGTTTCCGTGCAGCAGGTTTCTGAGTAACCTCTGACGGCGCAGAGGACTTCTTGTCAAAGAAATCAGTCACTGATGGCTGACCAATCTTCTTCTTCTTCGCCACAGGCCGGACATAAGCCTCGTCATCGCTATCATTTTCCGCGGTAGGCCTAAGACGGGGATAAGGCGACATTTCTTCTGTCAAACACTGGACACGTACGATTTCCTTTTGGGCCCGTCCTCTTGCGGTCCTGCCTTCCCTTTCCCCTTGTTCGGTGCCGGAGGAGCCATCTCAATGTCTGAATCAGAATCAGGCAGTTTCAATGCTTTCGCAGCTTTTTTCGGCGGAGGGCCAGTAATCTCCAGTTCCGAGTCCGAGTCCTTCTTCACCACGTTCTTGACAGCGCCTTTCTTAGGTGCGAGAGCAGGCTTGTCGTCCTCACTCTCGATCTTGGAAGGCCCAGCAACCGCAGGCTTGGGTTTGGGTTTAGACTCAACCTTCTTCTTGGCGGCCGCCTTGGTCGGTTTGAAGTCATCCTCTGAATCATCCGAGTGAAGGGCTTTACGAGGTCTAGCGATTGTCAGTGATTTTCGGTGCTCGAGCGTAGCCTGCTTCTTCTTGATCTTTTTGCCATTGGCATCTAGTAAACTTCTGCTCTCGTATTCCTGACACGATTTCTAGTGCAACGATTAGTTGCAGAGGAGTTTGACGTATACGAGTTCCCTACCTCCCATTCCTTCATGAAATTATCGAGATCTTCATTCCACAATTGTCTGGGTGTGCGCTCAAGCAAGGCTAACAACTCAGCTTCTTTCTCCGCGGCTTGTTGGAGGAGTTTTTCAATCTAGTCGTTTGTGTCATAAAACCAGGAATGCCAGAGCATTTTCCCACTTACTTTCTCTTTAGTCAAACTCCAAATAGCCATGCCCAGCAAGTAATCATAATCCGTGGAGCCAGCAGCTTCCTCAGCCTCAGCCCCATCTTCCGTCTTGGTTGACAACTTCCTCCGTCTCTCCCGCAGCTTTTGCTTTGCTTACTTTCGGGAATGGACGGAATTTGTGCTTGCGCAAGTCGGCAACAATGTCAGCCTTCTTGCGGTTGGAAACCACCAGTTCCTTGTCCACTATCATCTTCACGAATCGAGCCTGATTGGATAATCGCTCGAACTGGGTCTGTAACTCGTTGGCCAGGAAGTCCTATCGTGTTTTTTTTTTTCGAGTCAGTGGGATGATACGCTAAGGTACCCGGATGACTGACCTTCCGCTTCTGATAATATGCAAGTCGCTTGGGATAAAACTCCTCGATAATCTCCTCCGGGGAATCATACTTCTGAATTTTGCCCTCGAAGTTGAAACATATCATATTGCTGGTATTGACCTTGCTCGTCAATTTAAAGAATTCGATAAGTCCTTGCTCCTCAGCTTTCTCCAAATCCTTAGCTGCCATAGTGACGACGAAGTGCACGTTCACGTTGTCGTGGTGTTCTTTGTAATCCTGATTTACGAGTTAGCCCTCATGTTCCGCATGGCAGAAGGCGTCAAGTACCTTGATTACACCGTCGCCTTTCTCTCCGATCATGGCTTCCAACTCTGCCTTGTAACCCTGGGTCCATTTATGAATGGGCAGTTCAGTGATCTCTACAGTTGTGTCATTAATCTTGCGTGCGATACCGGTGACGTCGTATTTGTGGTCGCCAACTTTCCTGATGGCACCCTTAAATCCTTTCCACCAAGGCAGCATCGGTATCATCTCTTCACCGGCCATGAGGCGACGGACGTTCGCGACAATATCAACCGGATTGTACGAGGGGATGTTGGTACTCCAACCTATCAAGTTTAAGCACCTTGCTGGATACCAAGACAAAGCCTTTACCGGTTCCGATACCCTCAGCACCATTGATAAGTAGCAACGGTATCACCGGCATATAATACTCCGGCTCGATCCAGTCATTATCTTCCTTCAAGTACGTCAAGAGAGGATCATCCGCGGGATTAAAGATTGTTCTCGTCAGTGGTGACAGCTCGGTGAAGATATACCTAGCCGAGGCGTGGTCTTTACCACCCTGATCACGTGTACCATACTGACCATTAGGCAGTAGGAGGTTCAGGTTATTGGATCCGACATAGTCCTGCGCGAGGTTGACAATCGTCATTGTAAGAGAAGCCTCTCCGTGATGGTAGGCTGCGACTTCGGATATATAACCAACGAGTTGGGCGACCTAACGAAAACAACGTCAGCAATACTGGAGAAGAGGCCGTCCACGAAGACCGACCTTTATCTCTTTCTTTAACTTGCGCTTGAAACAACCCCAGACGACTTTGCGCTGACCCGGTTTGAGACCATCAGCGGCGGAGGGAATGGACCGCACATTGTCCGCCATTGAGAACAGGATGAGTTCCCTGTTGATGAAATCGGAAAATGGTATTTCATCCATGTTGTGATCCAAATATGTTCCCGGCTGTGTAACTTTAATATATGCGCGATTGCGGATGCGGTGCGCCCTACCTTGAACTGTCGTAACCATTCTTTGCGTTCATCCGCCTTCTTCTTGCTGAAAGCAAGCTCAATGAGGTCTCTGTCACCTTCCTGCGTGGTTGCAAAGGGTATCATGTGCTTCGCCATGTTGCTGAAGTAGTACCGTGCATCCGCATCACTAGAAGTACCGAGACCCTTTTGAAACATAAAATCGTCACGAGCCCGAAGACATCTGTAACGCAGATTTCCCGACCTTGTAGTACTTCGAGTCCCATTTGTGTGCATCAGGAGTATTTTCAAGCCATTGTTCATATTCCGGGATTGTGAAGAAGTCGATGCGCTGTTTGCCCTTGCTGACCTGCACGCATGGAGCATTGGCAGTCAAAGCGAAACAAGGGCCGGCGCTTTCACTCACCCTCACAATTGGTGTCACGAATTCCACCAAGAAGTTAGGAACTTTTAGCAACGAAGGGAAGAAATGATCCAGGAAGTTAATTAGGAGGCCCTTAATGTGGGAACCATCGTGATCCTAGGTGACAAGCTTCACTAGTCAGCACGTGCACAGAACCTAGCGACGAACCTGATCCGTCATAATCATCAACCGTCCATACCGCAAGCTGCTAACATTGATATATTCTTTGTTATGCTGCAACCCCATGATCTTCTTGATGTTCTGAATCTCCTCGTTCTTCATGATTTGATCATGTTTCGCCTCGCGGACGTTCAATAGCTTTCCACGTAACGGGAACACGCCAAAATGATCACGCCCGACTACACCAAGGCCAGCAACGGCTAAAGCTTTGGCAGAATCTCCTTCGGTTAATATGAGTGTACAGCGGTCTGCGTACTTCGTTCCGGCATTGTTCGCATCGGCCAGCTTGGTCATGCCAGTGAGACTGCAATATATTCAGGGAAAAAAGTGCTATGATGGCTCATTATGCGTACCGATTACGCTTAGACCCGTCAGTTTTCTTGATTTGCTGGTCTGCTTTAAACTTGGCCCAGTTCAACACTTGGTCGACAATGGAAGACTTTTGAACTTGAATAATCATAAGCCACGATAACATGCGGATGGACAGGTACAACCAAACCTTTCTTCATGAAATCTTCCGACAATGAGGGCTTCGTCCCAAACTTTGAGGCAGTCAGCGTCAGCGTCTCTTTCGTCTGACTGTCAAAGGTAGGGTTCTCGATGAGGGCGTTCACGAAGATCCACATGTGATTCTTAATCTGGGCGGGCTTGACAGTGGCACCTTTGTTCTTCTTAGTGATAGCGGTGATGAGGTTCTTCGCTATCTGGTCTGCTATGAGGTTGACATGGGTGCCACCCTTAGTAGTTGCGATGGAATTGGCAAACGAGACTTGTTGGAATGTCCCATCGGAAACGGCGAAGGCGACTTCCCAGCGATCACCTATTTGCTCGTGGATCACAGTTGGTTTACCCTGGGCAGCACCGCCGGATGTCGCGCTGGCTTCTGCAGCGGCAGACGACAGATACAGTTCAACATATTGTTTAAAGTTCTTGATCTTCAAGCGCTCGTCGTTGAGGAAAACCTTGACGTTCCTCACCGTGCCAGCCAGGTCATAGACGCGTCGCTTAAGAAGGGACACGGTATCTTCATCGATCGTACTCATGCCAAACCGTTTCAGGTCAGGTTTGAACGTGACCCTGGTGTACTCTTCGCCTTTGCCATTCTTCGTTATCTTCGCAGTGCCACATTTGTTCATGTTATTGGACCATGTCTGTTTGTATTTCAAGCCAGTGTTCTTGTCAGCGGTGTCGATGGTGAATTCGAGGGAGTATATGTTTGCGAGCTTTGCACCATATCCGTTGCGACCACCAGTGAGTTTCTTTTCAGTCGTCGTCGTAGTTAGAAGACGAAAGAAGATGACCGAAAATGAGCTCGGGAATGTACATCTTCTCTTTAGAGTGCATCTCGATGGGTATACCGCGGCCATTGTTGTAGACTGATATCGTTCCTTCCTCTACTGTCAACGTTCACTTTGATGGTGTCCATGCTTGTGATCATTGATCTTCCCAATGTTAAATTAACGCTATAGAGCACTGCTGGATAGCCAACGTACCTTGTTGTCCGCAGCATTGACAAGAATTTCGTCAACAATCTTGAAAAAACCAGGCACATACTTTGACCTCTCTGTGCGTCATACGGTTGTTTTCGGAGTCATACGTCCACATTGACTGTGTGATGGTCTCGACACTGCCAATGTAGGAGTCAGGCCGTTTGAGGATATGCTCGAGTTGAGTCAACTATTTGCCGAGGGTCCATCTCAGACCTTTGACACCGTCGCCAGATGATCAACTGCGCACCTTTTTGTACATCTCCGACGCTGTTTTGTCCTTCCGGCCATTTGTCACTGCAATCTGCCGCGGAGCATCGCCATCCGAGGCATCCTCCGGGTCGTCCAACTCTACCTGGTCAGCGTTTTCGTCCTTGGGGGCGAGTACTTTCTTCTTAGGAGCTGGTTTTGACTTGACAGAAGGTTTGGTAGCTTTTGCAGCCGGGTTCTTGACCGCTGCCTTGGTCTAACGCACAAAGTGGCTCGCGCGAGACGTCACCCAACAGAAGCAACGAGACTCACTACTTTCTTTGGTGCAGGCGAGTAGCCATCGCTCTCGTCGCAGGAAATGGCGTCGAGATCGAAATTCTCCTCCTCTGACGAACTCATCGTCGCTGTCGGTGGTTGACGTTAAGCACGACTCGACGCGGACAGGCTAGAGACGTGTTCAGGCACGTGACACCATGACGCGCCATAATCACGTGCACACGCGTGTATGTACCTACTACACCCGTACATAAAACAAGTGCCAAGGGAAGGGTAGATACATGGTAACCTCAAGGACGTGCTTTCACATTGCTTACGATAAGACTCTGAAGAAGGCTCATGTTATTAGTAGCCGATCTCAGCATAACGAATAGACACATTCACCTTGTAACTCTGCACATCGCCCATGAACTTCGAGACAGTTCCATTGGCACAGACCCACAGCTACGGGGGAATAGGCATGATAAGAAAACATAGAGAACGATGTCTCACTAACCTCCCTCGCTACTGAGGTAATGAACCGTTCGTCATGGGAGATCACAATAACTCCTCCATTCCAGGTATTCAACGCAGCCATCAAAGCGTCCAAACCCTGTTAGGCAGTTAGTGTTAATAAGGGAACACATAAGAGCTTGCCGATGCACCTCGATATCGAGATGGTTAGTAGGCTTTAAAATAGCAGTATGAGTCTGACTCCACACAAAATAAAACCACAGTCCCCCACCTCATCCAGTAGCAAGACATGAGGCTTTTGCAGTGACAAGACAGCAAAGGCCACGCGCGATTTCTGACCACCAGAAAGTGTACCGATGAGCTGCAAACTAACACAACACGTCGAACAGGTGCGATAACTGAACATCCAACAACTACGCACCCTGTCATTCCGCTAATTTGGAAATTGCCCAGGTGGCTGCGGTATTCTTGTTCCGTCCTTCCGGGGGACTTGGAAGCCAAGAACTGGACTGGTGACATGGTGGGGTTGAGTGTGTCAACGTGGTGTTGCGAAAAGTATCCTCTACACGCAGATATTTCGATACTGGAAAGTGTGTAGTGACGGACCACTTACATCCGTAGTCGACCATTTCTAACACAGTCTCCACTGAGAGGCCTCAACTCTGACGTCAAGAGTTTAATGCTAGAAGTAGTAGATGCGTGAGTACGCCAGCCCAGTGAGGCTGGTCAGGACATACAGCGTAGATTTTCCTGCACCGTTAGCTCCGACGATAGCTATTCTTGAATCCAAACCAACGTCGAAGTTGACATTCTTCAAAATAAGTTTGTCTGGACTATATCCGAACGTCACTTCAGACAGCTGAAGTAACGGTGGAGATATCTTTTCTGTTTCTGGGAATCTGTGGAACTACCTTGGAGGCCCTGGGAAATCAGGATGGTTGAGGAGGACAAACCTGAATTTTTCAGTCTCTTCTTCTTCCGGTGGTTGCAGATCAGGCAGCTGACATTCCTTGTTAGCAAATCATCTAGGTCCCGGCGAGGCTCCAAATACCTTTTCCAGTATCTTCAACCTCATCTGAGCTTGTGCAGCTGTAGTCACGTAGCACGTCAGACATCTGGCTCAGGAACAGAAAAAAAAGGACTTACCTCGGTTGGCGTTGTATCTCCATCTGTCTACGAACGCCTGAAGGTTTTTGCGGTATTCCATTTGGTTTTCGTATTCCTTCCGCAAATTACGATCTCGTTCTGATTTAGTAGAGTAGAATTGGGTAAAGTTCCTGCACAAAATATGTTGACAATGCAAAGGAAACAGCTACCCTCGACATACCCTTTATAATAGTGCAGTCTCCCTGAATGTTGATGGACTATGTCCGTGGCAACCGCATCTCTGGACAACAATGTGAGCCGACAAGAACGCGGTACCGAAATTGACCACTCACAAGAAAGCACGGTCATGGGACCTAAAATGTTCTCGTCAGTCAGATCAGAGACGTAAGGTAAATGCACGAACACCACGAGTAACGTGCCAGGCCACGTCTGTAAGTAATCCTCTAACCATGCCAACGCATTCAGATCAATGTGGTTTGACGGCTCGTCTAGTAGTAGCAATGCCGGCTAGCGAAGAAGTCAGTTTGTTGCACACCACTTCTTTGGATCGAACGTACCTTCACAAATAGAGCGCGAGCAAGCGCAAGACGCATTCTACGAAGGAGAGTCCGACGATGCATGTTTGTGTAGGAAACGATAGCACATACCGCCAACCTCCACTGAATGATTTCGTCGGTTTTGACTGATCTTCTTCACTGAAACCGAGACCTTATGACAAGGAAAATTAGACGTGGAGATAGTGGCGGCCCCGCGTCCCTAGAAACGTACCGGCAAGCAGTGCAGCAGCCCTGGAAGGGCCGCTCTCTGCGTCCATATCACTTAGCCGTGCATGAACTTCTACTAGTCTCGACGAAGCTTCCTCTTTTTCTTCCTCTATGCGCTTGTCATCCCCCTCTCTCTCGAGCTCTGTGAGCTTGGCATTTAGAGCTGCTTCTTCTTTGAGCAGATGATCTCGCCACACGTCTGCCTTGAGGACAGAATCCAAGGCTGTTGTATCATCGCCGACGATCTAATAGAGAGACCTTTACACCATCACCATCCATCTCAACAGTGACAGACGAACCTCTTGCTCCACGAATAGAATTGTGATGTGTGGTGGGATCAGTACTTCACGCATAGCGATATGTCTAAGGAGTGTGGACTTCCCGACACCTGACAGGCATGGCCGTCAGCCAAATTCGAGAGAAAAAAGACAAAACATCCACCGTTGCGCCCAACTAGGCCATAACGGCGACCATAAGCAAGGGTAAGCGTTGCGCCAGACCTGGCAAAAACTATGGGTTAGTGATCTACGTGGACCAGAGCATTTCGACGTGCAGGATACGATTCGAGCCAAAGTTAACGTCAATGTTCGTGAGATGAATGTCTTTGCTTTTGTTTTTCGCACTCGCAGCAGCCTCCAGGGGGTTACCTTTAAACAACAGCATTCAGAATATACACTTCTGAACAAGAAGAGGTACATTACTTTCATGAACATTTCTTCATAGGTTTGCTGCACCGAAGTGAGATACGAAGAGATCACAATGAAACTTGGGAGACTTGCCTGCTTGCGATGCTGGTCAAGGAGTTTAGATCCCTCATAGAGATCCCTCCGTGCACGTTTTTCGATTTTAGCCTGCACATGGCATGTCAGACGCGGAAGGTCCGTTTGAACCATGATACTCACTCTGAGTTTGGCCTCTTGCTTTTCGAGTTTTTTGACATCCACCCGGGATGCCCTGTCACGGATGAGATGGGCACCAGTGCAACGTGATTTTCGCGCTCACTTTGCCTTGTTGATGCTTTCGAGGTCAACGCCTTCCCCGAGAGCGATGGTATTGGATATAGCACCGGTTTTACTCAAGTCCACGACTTTATCCAGCTTCATCAACTTGGGGCGAGTGCTGTTCTTCGCCCGTGCTGCGAGCTGTTCAGAGAGGAGGTCTCTGAGTCTCTCCATGAGCCTGTGCACGTCCTTCGGGCGGTCTGTTCCTAGCGAGTCGAGTATATCGTTGGCAACTTGAAGAACATCCTCTTCTGCGCCGGCATCGTCCACGAGATATCCTGAAAGGTATCGGACGATGGGCTCTTCAGCGTCCGGGAATACGGACAAGATTTCTTTTGCTATGTCCTGTGTAGACATTCCCGGTTAAGAGTAGTTCTACTAGCCAGTACGACCCGGGCTGATGAGATACTTGCCAGGAGCATGATATTATTGCTTCCGGGGTAATCCCTATATGGAAATCTCGGTACATAATACATGTTGGACTGGTTGCTTTGCTTCGGTGAGCTGGGTAGTAGTGTACTCAAACATGCCTCACTCTCCAAGTAGAGAAGCCCGCCGTGGAGACGAAAGTCCTAGTTCCTCCGTGTTTGACCTCCCCGTGCAGTCTGGTCCTCCTACTAGACCCGTTCTCCAAAGGCTGCGAACTACCCCAGACGCGGACGGGAATCATCTTCACTCCGAATCTCCACCACGATTCGTGGTTATATCAGGAGGCACTGGTGGCAACGCCATCTGCAACGCATTCGACCATGCGTGTTTCGTCCTCCCTGTTTCTGATGACGGCGGCTCCTCGAGTGAGATTATTCGTGTTCTGGGGGGCCCTTCGATAGGTGCGTCTTCGACTCGTTTGTGTCGGGCGGTCCTTTAACTTTGCAAATCAAAGGTGACATCCGGTCCAGGCTGGTACGTCTGATACCGCCTGCCCCTCCGTCTTCAGTCCTATCTGCTATCCGGGACATACTGTCTTACCGACTTCCGGCTAACGTGTCTGAACGGGAGGCCCGTGATGAATGGAGGGACATTGTCGAGGGACATAGTCCACTATGGGCAGGCATCCCAAACGACCGCAAAGAGACTATCCGAGGTCCGCTTGTTCAGTGATCGGGAACCCTATCATGTCGCACCCTGACACGCACGTGGCTGCAACGCCAGGTTTCCTTGTGCACTTCGAAGGCGAGGTGCTCAAACGAGCCCACAAGAATTTCTCGTTTCTCAATGGAAGGTAATGGACTCCAGGTCGGGAGCCCACTTTGGTGACGAACTTGTGCAGCATTGGAAATTACTTCCTATCTGGTGCACAGATGTTCTTCCGCTCTTTGCCCTCGGCTATTTTCTTGTTCTCATCTATCACAAACAGTCAGGTCAGTACTCATATCATCGCTTACACGACCGTGAATAATGTGTATCGCAAAAGGCAAACATTCTCCCTGTCATAGTCACCAACCACACGGTGACAATCGCCACAGAACTTGTAAGTTCCATGCGTGCCGCTGACCCTTGCTGTGCCGCGCTTAGCTGTCGTTCCCAAAGGAAAATGGCTCAAGGCTTGTGGGACAATGTGAAATATCGCATCCCGTGAACCCGTCCGTATCCTTCGAAGAAGACAATCCATGTGAGCCGTGCGACTCCAATCTTTTTTCTCCTCTCGATGGCATGGCGTCACCTGTTCCCCACCGATCGAACGTGATGTATAGGCAAGACGACAAGGAACGTGGTTGCGAAGCGTTGGAGTCCCGCATATGCAGTTCGACTCTTCGGTTCACTTGTGCAACAAGATTCATGCTCATGTGGTGAACAGGACTGTATTACATCAATGCTTACGGTTATGAGGTCCATCCCACGCCGAACCCTGAATACATCAAAAACTTGTCTACTGCCGAGGCTCTCGTGTATTCCTGTGGTTCGTTTTGGACGAGGTAATATATCTCTTCTCGGTGCTTTCGAAGGCTTCCGATTGCAGGATGATCTAGTATTGTTCCGTGCTTGGCGCTGCGTGGCGTGGCTTCTGCCATAGCACGATCTAGATTTCTGCGTGCCAAAATCTTTCTCCGTAAGTTGCAACGCATTACGTCGCCATGTGATGCTAATCTGCGCAAGTCAATGGAAGGAACGATAGGGAAACGGACGGTTACACAGCCGTTGACTACGTCAGGTGATATACAATTCAATCGGACATGCCTCTGTTTTGACGTAACGTTGGGTCATAGGACCCTTGCTTCCGTCTTAAACTCACCCTATCAGAAGCCGCTTCATGGCCTGGGAAATGCACAGACGATTTACCCCATATCTGCATTCATTACTCATCTTGTTTACTTGGAGGACACTAGCATCGCTGTTGACGAAGATAAGTTGACAGTATGAGTGCTTTCTTCTACCTCGATGCTTTTCGCTGACGGTCGCCGGCAGGCACTCGGCGTGCAGTGTGTACGGGTCAAAGGAGCGAAAGTAGACGCAGCACGGTACGATGACGAAGTTGTCAGTAGAGCTGTCTGTCGAATCTTGGCGTATTAATAGTGTCCAGATCCGTAGAAGTGTGTATTTGACAATTTGACACGGTTACAGTATTACCCGGCAGGATGGCGCATGCCCACTCGTCCATGGTCCTTCGTAGCGTACCTCCTCCAAGCGTGCACCCAGTCAACGATGACTTGGACATCCAGAAGATCCGCTGGGGCGCCCACGCAAAACAGTGACGAAGGTGAGCCTAGACGGCGTAAGAGGACCCTGCATCTTAATTTCATTCTCGACCCAGCGGTAGGGAAACCCATAATAGATGATCATGCCCGTTCTGTGAACACCCGTGTCTCTGACCTCGCCACGCACAGTAGACGCCCAAGCATGGTGCTAGACTCAGAAGATGAAGACTGTCGCGAGGCCCAACGCTCGTGGCCGGCGACGGGTGCCATCGATATCCAAAGTAAAATGCTATCCGTGAGTGATGGGATCCTTCCTAGCTGCGACCTGTCCTCTCCCTGGCAGCTCACACGATACCCCTATCTTACGGGCACGGATGTCCAGTACGACCCAGAACCCCATATTTCCCCAGCCAGGCCGTCTCCACGAGTCCGATTCAGATCTCGCGTGCGCATAACAGCAGGGGTCCATCGTCCCCGACGTCTATCTGACGGACTCTCCTCCAACGCATCCTCCGTGTCTGGGTCGCCCTCGTCGTCTATCTCGGCACCTCTCCGCACGCATGACGACAGCTATGAGGGGAGCAAGGGGTGGGGCCCGCTCGGGCGCAGAGTCAGCTTACTGGCATCCACACAGGCACGGCGGAGCCGAGCTGGCGCAAGGGAGAACGCAAGTGGCAAGTCTCGGAAGATATACCCGTCGTCTCTCGCGGACTCCACCGGCGAACGCTCGCACCTCTACACCGGATACTTCTATACACCTGTCACCCGTAGTGAGGTGCACCACCGAAATCAAAACGTGGAGTGCGAACAAATGCGGAGAGGACAGGTCATCAATGCTACCTTTGGCGAATGGCCATGGAGGCTCCTAAATCGACACGTGCGTGTTTTCATTTTACTTGCCAATGATCCTTCCGAGATTCATTCTGCCTCAGTGGTGGTGGTGGCAATTAGAACCTATCCTCTGTTGTTTCTACCTATGCGAAAATATGGGCGACGAGTGATTGTGAGTCGTTGTTATCGTCACCTGCATTGCTGCTTTCCGCTGTGCTGTTCTATATTGTATACGTACTGCTATATTGGTAGTACACGAATGCCTACACGATCTATGGGTCTTGTTGAAAGATTCACTATCTTTAGATAGGCAAGGTATATTTACTCAGGAGACCTCCTTTTCCTTCGAGGGCATCACCATGGTAGGAGGGAGGGTTGTGATGGGTGGAAGTACACTTGCTGCGGTCCTACGCGCATTCTGTATGAGAAGCTGGTCCATGACCACGATGGCTGCCATCGCCTCCACAATAGGCACGGCACGTGGAACGACACATGGATCGTGACGGCCTCTTGCCGCGAGCGTTCCAGGCGTGCCATCGTACTGGGCCGTGTACTGCGTCTGCGATATCGTGGCAGGCGACTTGAACCCGATCCTAGGAACCGCGGACAATAAGCGACAGCCCGACGCAATGGATCAAGGAGAGCACCCTACCGGAAGTAAATGTCTTCTCCGTTGGTAATGCCTCCTTGGATGCCGCCGCTCCAGTTAGTCGAGGTACCCAGTTTGCCCTCCTTGAGCACGAAGGGATCGTTGTGCTTGCTTCCAGGAACTTCGGTGCCTTTGAAACCCGATCCAACCTCGAATGCCTTGGTTGCGGGGATAGAAAGCATCGCATGCGCCAGTTTAGCCTCAAATTTGTCAAACACGGGCTCGCCCAGACCCGCAGGAGCGTTTCTGATCACACAGGTCACGGTACCACCAATAGAATCGTTCGCTTCTTTTGCGCGGATGATGCGCTGCGTTATCGGACAGTGTGTCAGCGACATGAGAGCTAAATCAAGCACACGATACCTTGGTCATGCGTTCTGCTGTTTCAAGGTGTGGACACCGCGTAGGGTGTTTATCCACCTCTTCTCGTGTGATGGTGGCCAGAAGGTGGCGGAATTCCGGCGTGAGAGCGTCTTCTGCCTCATCGTTGTCCTGATCGCCGTTCGGTGCGATGGACGGCGGGGCCACATGAGCAGGGAGATGAATCTTGCCGACTGACGACACGAATGCGACGATCTCGATGCCGTAAACTTGTTTGAGGTACCTTTCGGCGATAGCCCCAGCAGCCACTCGTCCTGGTCGCGTTGATCAGCGTTACGGAGACAGTTGAGTATCGGATGTTTATCTACCAATCGTTTCGCGTGCGCTGCTCCGACCGCCACCACTGCTGGCCTTGATACCATACTTTGTGAGATAGGTGTAATCGGCGTGACTGGGTCGAGGGTACAGATCCGTCTCGGAGTAATCTTTCGGACGTTGATCTTCGTTCTTGACAAGGAGACCGATGGGCGTTCCGAGAGTGACTCCGTGCTCGATTCCAGACTGGATGTGAACTAAATCTTTCTCGTCCCGCTGTGGGTGTATGTGAGTGTGAGTACGGAGATCGACGGCCGAAGTAGAAACGCACCGGCGTGGTTAGGTTGCTCTGGCCTGGTCGTCTCCTGCTGAGCTGCACCTGGACATCAGCGGCGGACAGTTCGAGGCCCTACAGAGTGTTTTTTTTTTTTTTGGGTGAGTCTGAGTCGGTGACAGGCAGCACATGACTCATACCGGAGGACAACCGTCGATGATAGCACCGACGGATGCACAATGGCTCTCGCCATAGGTAGTTACACGAAACAGAGAGCCGAAGGTGGACATAAGGCTTGGAGGTGGGTGGAAGTGCAGGTGTGAGGTGTCTTATAGGACACAGGTCGGGGACGAGGCGGTACTTGTCTGAGCCGAACTAAGGGCGGTTCTGAAGCTAGCGATGACAAGGCTCGCCGTTTAGGTGCTTCGAGTCTGTGCAGACCCGGCCACAACGTTGCCCCGAAGTTATCAGGTCCTTGTGGGAAAGCCAACACTTTGTTATCTCTTGACTTCTCGTCCAGTCAATCCACAATCCACATCTAATCATCCATTCAAACCATGTCAACCAACGGTGCCGCCTCTAACGGTACCACAGGTCCAGGCTCGCGATCTCGTCCACAAGCCAGGAGGAAGCCAAACGACGATGCAGCGTACACCGGTCCATCGTCCACAGGCGCCAAGAGGCATGCAACGGACAGAGCTGAGGGAGAACCACGCGTGAAAAGGAAACGCTTAGAACCCGGCTCAGCAGCTGCGAGGAGGGCAGAGAAAGCAGACGCGGACGACGAGGACGAGAAATCTAATGTAGGTCATCATCATTCTACTGGTACACCTGACCGCGAAAGAATGAATGATTTTCGCAGGTCGACTTTAATAAACTGCCCATCTCCACCTTGCATCGATACCTCTTCCATTTCAACCTCACTCCGTTCATTCATCCGTCACAACTGACGTCAACACCCCCGCCCGCACCATCCATCCTGCTGGACCCAACGCGACAGAGTTCGCGTGGCTTGAGTCCCCTAGCCATTACTGCCGCTGCCAACCGACCCAGGAGAGACCCAAAGGATCAGAGCCGACGGCGCAGTTCGCGTTTGCTCGAAGAAAGCGAGCCTCGCGTACCGATCCTGGCAGACGTTGCAGATGTCCACACCATCCTCGCTACCCTGGTAGATAAGCACTTTCAGGACTACGTCGCGAACGAGATCGATACCCTTACCTCCTTCATGATCAAAACCAAGAAATGCGAGAATAACCTGTATGTCCCTCATGTATAGCACATCGCTTACCTTGTCGTTAAGACCGTTGTATCGTGCAATCCATATCTTGTCACTATTGACAACAGATTAGGTAAGCCATTTGGGCTTACTAATATGCTGTCAGTCGTGGTCGTGATGGCGGCGATCGACATGGATGGTATTTCGCAATGTTTCAGTACCCCTTGTGGACCGTGTTCGGTGGTGTCGGTCACCGCGGCGGCTGTATTGAATGTCAAGCAGAGACCTATAACTTAAAAAAAATTCCTGGTATAATGCACTAAGATTTTTTTTGTTATAAGGGAACGACGTGCCCAAATCCCATGTTTTCATTTTCTTCTTTCTCTCATTTGGCAGCAGCAGCGCTGCCCTGTCTTGTGAGTGATTTTCTCCAATCCCAGTACGCTCTCGACTCATTGGCGAGCCTAGCCACGCCTCTAATTTTGTTTTATATATCTCAATATGAGGCTATTGACTTCATCCGTTTCAATCCTTGCTATACTTTCCGCGCTGGTCGCGGCTTCCGCTGTCCCTGGCCATCCTTTCCCAGTTCGTGCCGATTCTGGTGGGGGAAACAGCTCCCAGACGTCGCTAAGTGAGTTCAGGATCTTGTCATACCCTGCTGTTGTTGAATCTTGGCTCTCTTATCAAGCCCTTGACCCCGCTGTCATTGCAAAGGGTTTCCAGAGCGATGGTCAAGGACAGGTTAGCGAAGCTGGACAAGTCGCCTCGTTGACGTCCTCAAACAATTTCATCAACTTCTGCTTGACGGTGCCCAACCTGCCGATTACGAACGGACAGCAGATCTCCGGTGGATCGTGCAATCCCGCGCCGATGGGTGTGATTCCCTCGTCGGCGAACATGCCCTCGGCCAAATTCGTTAACCCCGCTAATCTCGATACGATTCCACCTAACCAAGATTTCACAGTACAACTGGCAATCCAAGGCATGGAAACCGGTTTCTTTGTCAACCCAGACACAAATTACTTCGCGGCGCCTCAACAGTTGAATGCGCAGGGCCAGATCCAGGGACATTCGCATGTCGTCATCGAGCAGTTGGACTCGCTCACACAGACGACGCCTCTCGATCCAACGAAGTTTGCATTCTTCAAGGGACTGGATGGCCGCCGCTCAGAACGGGGTGTTGAGTACGACTGTCCAAGGCGGCTTGCCGGAGGGCGTGTATAAACTGTCCTCGATCAACACTGCGTCGAACCATCAGCCCCTTTTGGTGCCAATTGCTCAGCATGGATCACTCGACGATGCTGTATATGTAAGTTGTAACTCTTCAGTCTTCCGGATCGTGCATATCTATGACTGGCATGAAGTTCACAGTAAGTAACAACGGCAACGGCACCGGGAATGCCACTGCCAACGGTAATGGTAATGGCGGTGGTAACGGGAATGGCAACGGTACTGGTGCTGGCGGAGGGAGTAAGGGCGGCGCTGCCACTGGCAACGGAGGCAATGGTAAAGGTCAGCGGCGTGCATTCCATTTGGGAATGGGGATGGGCTTCCATTAAGATGCGTGGTATGTATATATGTACATAGCATGTAGCTTTATGAACGACGGAGATTTCTTATTGTATGTAAGTACATATAGCGAAACACGAGGAACATTTACTCTTCTTTTCGTAGAGGTCATTTCCCGGGTTTATGGAGAAAAAAAAGTCATGCGTTGAAGGGAACCGGTCCACGGTCGGAGGAGAGCCAGTAAACTCATCCCATGATACATGGAGTCCGATTGCAAATTGTAAGAACAAGTCCGGGGGCCAACCAAGTGCCGTAGGACATGCAGGATGTATCCTTATATATAAGTGTACAATGTGGTCAACGGTCTAGGCAAGTCGGTTCAGTGGGGGTTGCACGTTTCCTAATTTTAGCCGTGGGGTTTTGCCATTCGCCGCGCGCATCGATTAGGGATCGCAGAGATTTTTTCTTATCCACGCGAAGAGCATTAAAGTGTGATCTCGAAAGCCAGTACAAGTAGCTAGACCTCATAGCCTAGAGAACGTGGTACCGACTCAAATGAGAGCCGACCCTACAATTAGGTGAGTGTTGGCGCGAGGCGGCGCTGTTTTGAACATCCCCATATACCCACGCTTGCGGTCCGAGAGCGGTCGCAAGTTGGCCGATAAAAGTTGATGCTGCGGGTACCCGGACGAACGCTTGGCCCGTGCAAATAACCATGGTCTCCGTGCGACGGGTAAACGCGACGTTGCTTCGTTGCTGGATAGTCAGGATGCCAAGTTTAACCATAGAGATAATGATATACTTCTGCCTCGTTTCCCGGAACTAGGATGAGCTTGGAAAGGCAAAAGCGCGATAAAGCAGCCTACCTTGGAATAAATCTATGCTGAATACGTTATCTTCATGATGTACTTGTGTGTTGGGCATCGTACGGTGTGATGATACGAAAGTCAAGCCGCTTAGCCTGGTATGCACCAGCAACGTGGCCTAAACTTGTATTTTGGAGACTTCTACCTTAATATCAATGTAAAGACTTTGGAATCCAAACGTAACGCACTGACGATCCAACTCATTCCTGATTGTGCTTCCTGTCCTCTGTCGACACTGGCGAAGCAGCACAGTTGACTGCCGGTGTTCCCGTGACAGGTAGCATTCAACTCCCATTGGGCGATAGTATGAAATCGCCGAGAGGTCATCAACATATGTGAACCGGAAGAAGCTGGCTCCATTGCATATCCAAGAATAGTACTTCATTCATTTTCAATGTGCTTGACTTCAAAGATGGTCTGTAGCGTCGAGATCTCTTGACCGTAAGGTGGCAATGCAAGAAGTGAACATGGTGCATGGCTCCAACTCACGCTCTTCATGGTTCCAAACGAGACCAGTTTTGGTCAACTTGAAGCGGTGGAGAACGGGAATGTAATTTCCGAGTTCTAGCTGACTACCCTGATCGAAAATTAGAAGACCTACTGGATTCACTGGGACACAGGGCGCGATGTGGTCACCGACGATATGGCCGGTATGGACGGGATAATTGGCCTAGCGTTGCACAGTTGACTACATGTGCTCACTACTTCGCTGAGTGAGTCTGTGAATGAAGTGTGGTGCATGCCTCTCATAAAGGTGCTCGTGCCAGTTACACCCAGTGATTACTAAGGCAGAATCTTTGGGCCAGCTGCGGCAGTACTAATGACCATTATTTTGACTTACTGGTTCCTGGAGGTCCCTGAATCAGAACCGCCCGATCCTCATGCGATGCAGACAAGATATTCGCAATGGCTCTTCCCTGAGAGGGAAGCAGTTCGAAACTTTGACAACAAATCGGTATTTTGGGTTTTGCAAGGTCAGGGGATCCGTACGAAACCTTAAGGAATGGTCGTGACGACGGGATAGACACCATTCAAGACAAAAAGGATGACACTTTCGCGATGAACCTCTGCAGACGTGAGGTCTGCCATGTCAACTGTCCTGACGGACTTTCTCTCATCACCCCCGACTCCTTCGACTGGGACAGCGAATCCCTTTACTTGAACACCGTTGTAGGTTTCTGTATGGAAGGACTATGCGAAAGATATCCTCTCTTCAAGTTTTGATGTGAGTGGTTAGCGGCTGCAAGCCAAAGTGACTTTATTCTTTTCCGAGATGCCTTCCGTCACATCGATCTTCATTGTCTGTGGATTTTAGGGAATCTGAACGTTTTCCATCACCACGGATCTTGGCGAAAGCGGTCATGTGCGGGAGGATGGCCGCCTGATGAGCTACCCAACCTGGGTGGTTAAGGTCTGAATCTGATACGGTGGGCGACTTGTTCCTGAAAAATAAGACTTCCAGGTTTGACTTGTGCAAAGTCAACTCGCCACCCATGGCATCCACAAGCGCATGAGGGATGCCCGATGACACCAAAGGCATATCTACTGTGCCATATTCAAGCAAAATGTAATCGCATTGCAATCCATGTACTTCTCGTAGTCTGCATTGCAGAGAATTAGCCTCCTACCTATTACCTATGTTGCCCACATCGTTGCCATGCCAAGTTGCCTCCTACTGGTTCGAGATATCTGCCGGAAACCTGTTTCAGAACTTATAACCGTGAACCCCGGGCACGCTGACCATCTTGAGATCTTGAAGAGGGAATGCTGTTTACATCGTGACCAAAAGGGAAGGCGAAGGATACGACCATTTATGAGAACAAGATAGGGGACACATGTAGAACAAGTTTTGTCAAAGACACCCTCAAGGATATGTTGAGTTATCTCTATTCAGTATGGGGAGATAACGAGCAGGCCCCTATAACTAGTAGGATTACATGTGATAACTTGGTCAGACAGGGGTAATTTGATTTACTGCCAATGGACCAGGTAGTGCTGTTTCAAAAGCGCACGGGAGACTTGTTACAAGTGCCAACCACACATATCGAAAGTACTGACTGATGGGGAAGAGCGTAAATGGGGTGAGTTAATCAATTCGCAACAGACCGGCTCCAAAGATGTCATGACGAGACAAAAAAATGTCCGTGGACCAAAATTTACCCGGTCGTCCACGTATCGTGATTGCACGATCGAAAGCACTGATCTTACACCTGGGACGGTGAAATTTGTTAACACAAGTCAAATTTGAAAAAGCGAACTTTCTTCCGATTCGACATGCGAGATATATCATATTTGAAAATAAAGGGGACCAATGATTGGAACGGCATGCCATGGCGACAATATTGATCGCGCGGATATCCGACCACATGAGAACAGAATATTATTGCACTCCATTCGTGATCGCAATGAGGTTTATAATAGTTGCGGGCTCTCCAATCGTAAAAATTCGGACGGGCATAACCGTTGCCTTGCCTGCGAATTGCCAATATCCTGGCAAGGGTTTTCCATTTCAGTGTATCTCAGATCTAATAGTAGACTTGTCACCATACCCGGGGAAGCACTGGCGGAGTCCAGTGATTGCGAATACAAAGTATGTGATTTGAAAATCGGAAAGCTGCCTGTGCATGGGAACTATCTATGTCGGATGGGACGCAGTCACTATACTTGTGAAAATTGCAGGACGAAGAACAGCAAGTTATTATCCAACCTGAAGCTTGATGTTTGAAGTATGATTCAAAGGCATGACGTAGTAAGCGGGCCGCCGAAAGATAGGATGTTATGAAGGATATGATCGAACAATCACGGACTGCATCCAATCGGTACTTCCCGGTAGATCTCAGAAATGCTGCTTGGTCACTCGTTAAGGAGTCCTGTGAAGGGGCAATAAACAAGGTTTTGTTATCAGGATTCATGACATCGCCTGTAAAGGTTAGCCGGTTTTCGCCGGTTGGGCGGAGTGCCGCGGGAAATGAAATCCGTCCAAACTTCCACCACGCCACTATTAGCCTGGTGTGCACGCCCAGCTGGGTGTTTGGTGCCTTGAATTAGGTTTGTGATCGCTTGACTCACATTCCTTGATTTTCCACCGGTCTCGTTCAAATTCACTGTCTGTTGGACGTGGAGTCGCACTAATTTGTGTCCACCTAGCTGGATAGGTGCGTTGACTCTTATTAGCAATGACGTTCGAGGTCGTGAAGTGGCCAACATCAACAAGGTTGTCAGCGGACAGCCAGTGTTTCATCCAGTTGTGACGTAGACCATCTTGTATGGAAGCTCTGCAGCATCCTCGCCACATGTCATGTAGGTACTCGTGGGCGGTACTTGAACTGATTCCAGATATGTAGATACAAATGCTGTATTGGGTAGGGTGCAGGCAGGAGGACCATGTCTCCGATCACCGTCACCCTCCATCTATCCATGCCGCTACCCGCTGCTTACCACACCAGAAGATCCATCTACGGTGCTTCTGCGCACATCCGTGATGCCCTAGTACGCGAGGTTCCCTGTGCGTCTTATCGTGAATTCTCATTATATACTATAGCAGTGTGTTGGCCGTGAAAACCTCTCATTTCGACAATCGGAGATCCACTGCCACCACAGCACTCCACCATCACCACCCATGCGAGGGTATTAATTGTTGGTAAAGTAAAGGAGTGCAACGCAAGTCATATGGCGAGGTTCCTAACGGAACGATTTGAAGAAAAGCAAGAAAAGTCGCGTAACACCGGGCTGGCAGGGTTTGTGTTCATTACCATCATGTGCTGTTACTTCATTTATCAGAGTGTATACACGCAGCATGTACCAACGAAAGTCTCTTCTGAGGTGAAGAGCAAATGGATTCCGTTACTGCATTCCGCAAGGGCTGAACTCTAATGACACGCAGCTTCCAGCCGCCTTCAAAAGCCCTTCACCTCGATTTGGCCCAACTTAACTAACTGAAGGTCAATCACCTACACCTACACCTTCTACTAGACTACTGTACGACGACGCACCATCCACTAGGAAGTGTGCGTATATCATCGTCTATAAGTCTGTCGTGTGGCTGATTCTATCCGGGCCAATTGAAAATGGACCTTTCAGTTCCAGCATCGAGATGGTGTTTCAGATCGTGGCGGTCTTATTGGGAGTGGCTTTCAGGACCGCTAGCAAACGGGCTGGAAAAGCTGCACTTGCAACGGTGGTCCCTGGAATGCAGTTCATTTTAGGCATCTTTGCCATATGCACGGTGGTACGGACAGGGTGTGAAGTGGTACGCACTATATGTGAGATGATACGTACTGTCTGCGACGCAACGCGCACCGCACACGCAGTCGTAAACTCACTGAAGCCCGGTGCAACCGCTACCTCGAGCCAGGTCCGGGCTACCATACGCCTTCCCGCCGAACCCCTCGGGTGTGTCGGTATCAAAGGAGTTCAGCCCCACTTCCACCAGCCTGTCACTCCGCTTGCTGTTGATAACGTCGGTCACGTGTACCATTGCAGTCAGTGCAACAGTAGCATACCAACTACACCCGACACCGCGGGATACACGCCAGCCTATCAGCATAACTGACGAGCCTTCCTTATCCGTCCCTGCTGTGTCATAGCAGCATTTCTTGTCTATTTTGTTGTGCGGTCTGATAGCTCCCCGATGTACAATGTAAATGATGTCTTGCAAATATTGTATCCGTTACCTGGAACTCGATCATAAGTTCTGCACGAGTATAGTTCTCCTAAGTGGTGTGTGCCAAAGCGATAGCTGTTAGATGTTCCGCAACGAGCAGCCGATCTTGTCCTGCCAAGCGGTTTGCTTCACAGCACGTAAAGGACAGGACATTTCAATTACGAGGCGTGAAAAAACTCTGCAGGACCCTTTGCATCATCATTCTAGTAAGTAGACAAACGTTGGGTTACCCGTGTTGTGGCGAGCCCGTGACGAGGCGAGTGGTAGGGTCGCGGTCCACTGTCGGCAAGCTCAAACCATAAAGGGAAGCAGGAGGCTATATCCATACCTCATACAAACAATGCCCGAGAAAATGAGCTAGATGCGCGAGCGGAGCAGGGCTCCCGAAACCGACCTCCAGAAGCAAGGGGATGCAGCACTCGTGGTCAGGGACGCAAAAGGTTTCATGTGAACCGACCAAGCCACCCGACGGATCCTTATCTGATGCGTGCATCATGCTCTCGTAGCTCTGTCAGAATAAGGTTATGGTCAACAAAGTACTCAGCACCTTTGTATTCGAGAGATCGGATCAGATTTCGCCACAGGGCAGGTTCCTATCAAAACGAGGAAATGCCCGTAGATTTCCTGTGAGTGTAACTTAATGGCGGTGGGAGCCACGATTGGCAGTGTAGGGCGTAGCAACAGTTGCATCGAATTATAGGCGAGCGGTTACATTCATAGCGGGGCTTCCATGTTCATCAAATCGATCTATGGATGACAAGTTTACGCATGAGGCTCGTTTATGAATGAAATCTTCAGCGCTGGATAGATGAATCATCACAGAAGCAGAAGCGTCATGAAAGCCTTCGACCGCTGCACTGCGCATGTATAAGATTCTCGACGAAGCGATAACTGGATCGCAGAGTGCTGCGGCGTCGAACACGACGATGCTTAACACGGGCTTAGCACTTTGAACGCAGCACGGAACCGAGGCAACGACGCCGGCTGCGGAAAACGAAGTCATCGAATGATCGAGGACCCAGGTCCGCCAGTGTTGGAGGGCACGAGTCGTGCGTGCACAAACGTGCGGTAGCAACGCATGGAGGGTTTGCGTAACCAGAATGTAAGCTTTCATACCAATACTTAAACGAGGCATTCAACCCTCATTTGCGGGTGAAAGGTTGTGAAAGACTGCACCTCGCAGTTTGAGTGGGTGAGAAAAGACTTGATAAACCAAGCGTGATACTTTCACATTGATAGCCACCTTTATTCCAGAAAGACAGCAAGTGACGAATCCACCAGACCGATCACGTGGATCGGGAGGTCAGTGTTAGAAACTTGGAAACGTATTAATTAGGAAGAGAAGAAGACCCCGACTCAGGGAGTAAATTCTCAATAGTCGGATTAGGGGCTGTATCAGGAAATGGAGCCATCCTTGTCAGAACTCGGTCGCTTTTCTAGAATTCCATCCACAATCCCAAAATCTAGCGATTCTTGTGCTGTAAGAAGGAACTTCAGTACTTGTATTTTGACATCATAGGCCAACGCCAACCTGTCATGAAGTAATCGCGCTCAAGGGCTTTCTCTGGAACATGGCATATGGATTAATAGACTTGCAAGACGTAATCATCAGTGAAACCATACCAAATCGTGCCAGCCCTGCAGCCTCGCCTTCTCCTTCTTTGGCACAATGTCTCTGATAGATCCCGGTCAGAAGTCGGCGCACGCGGAGAATCTCCTTTGCATGAATGGCAATATCGGATGCTTGTCCGGATGCCCCACCAGAGGGCTCTGTATTAAAAAAAGTTTTTAGCCCGGGTCGGTGCATCTCAGTAGCGACCGATGCATACGGTGGATCATGATACTGGAATTGGGAAGACAATGACGCTTTCCCTTTTCACCTGTAAGGATACGTACTTTCCAGCTGTACGTTATGATGCATCACAGAGAATGCTCTACCTGCAGCCAATAACAAGGATCCCATCGAACACGCCTGTCCAACGCAGTACGTGTGTATGGGTGATGAAACATACTGGCCACCGATGAAAGAAAGACGTCATCTCGTCGAATGAACCCTGTCGCAGAGCAACCAACCTGCATCTGCAGGACCAGTTTAAACCTTAACTAGCCGAGGGTGGTATGAGTTCTCACAGTGTCATATATAGCCAGCCCTGCAGTTACACTACCTCCTGGCGAGTTAATGTACAAATGAATTGGCTTCGACGTCTCTTCTGCCTCAAGAAACAGGAGTTGAGCAACGGTTAATGCTGCATCTGTGTCTTTAATCTGTCAGGTGCGAATTCAGACAAGCGCAGAATGAAAAGACGTCGTTCCGGCTGTCTATCGTGAAAAAACTCACAGGTCCATAAAGCATGATAACACGCTCGCGCAAGAGTCGCGAGAAGATGTCATACGAGCGTTCTCCGCGACCCTGCCAATATGAGGAATGGATGAGTAACGCATAGAAGGTAGAAGTCACCTACCGTCTGCTCGATGACAATGGGCACGAGGTTGGAGGTTGGGGGTGTCCAGCTAGACATCAGGGGATGGTAGCGGCGACTTGATAGCCTAGCCAATGGCAATGCACCACGTATTACCGTCCTCCACGCATTGTTCAGCATGTTGCCAGTAGTTGTCTGAAGGACTGCATATGCCTTATTGACGATGTTTTCTGATCACGTGACCGGCTGAGCGCGTCCAGACTGTTGTCGGTCGTTACACGTCGTGGTACTCGCCATCAGCAAAACGCTCGGCAACAGTGAGTGTCCTCTTCGTATACTTCGTGAATTGTCGTTCATTACTTTGTAGGATCCTGTGCAGACGAGCGCACCAAGGACATAATGAACTTTCGTTCCAGGTCAACCGAGGCTCCGATGGACTTTCAGTTTACGTCCCGGCCTAGCAGTGGCACGACGCCAGTCTGGGCCATGCCCACCAATGGTGACCCAAGCACCCCGCGAAAACGTACGTGCTCTATTAGCGTGTGTGTTTCAACTCAGAGTATTCATCCAATGAAGGTCCTTTTCAAGATCTGGGCTCGGAGTCACCTGCATTCCCCGGATCACCTCTCACACCAATGTTTGGCGAGAATCGAAATGTGCCGTTCATATTCCAACGGCCTCTGCCTCAGACGAACCCGCCACCACCATGGGCACCACCACCAAATTTCTCGCCTCAAAAAGTATTCCCTCAGCCACAGCCTGCTCAGGAGCTTCGTGATGTCGATATGTCAGAGTTAAGCCCCCCAAAGCCTGATGACAGCGAAAAGGAAAATGGACGAGTGGTTGCTACGGGTGCTATGAGAAGGGTGTTCAATTCGAGACGTAAAGCAGACGCCAAGTCGCGAATGCGTGACCATGGGGATAGCTCGAACGATGATAACAGTGAAGACGACCGAGGCCATGCTGGACCCCTGACCCAAAATACGTCAACTCACTATACCCTCAACATGCCTTCAGCTTCGGCTTCTCCTTCGGATACGCCGTATGTCCTACTTGGGTGAGACTGGGTACCTTTCCAGGCTCTTTTGGTTGTATCTGATGGTGGTTGTCCAGCTATTTGCAGTTTTTCTTCAATCTTTCACTCGTGCTGGTGTTCCTGTACCTGCTGGTACAATTCATTCTCACAGTCCAGCGTGATGTAGAACATCGCATTTCGGAATATTCCATGGGTATGCAACTCCGCGGTGGACAGTTACTAGTCCCGTTTGCTTACGGGAGGTGCATCCGACAGATATCGTTCAGGAGATCGGCGTCTGCGCTGCTCAATACAAAAATAATTTCTGTGAAACGAACCAGATTCCTGCCATGGCACAGCAATGCGCTGCCTGGGAAACATGCATGAACCGTGATCCGACGACAGTTGGTCGCGCTCGCATCGGCGCTGAACTAATTGCCGAAGTCGTAAATGGTTTCGTCGAACCTATTAGCTGGAAAACTCTAGTAAGCGTCTCCCCGTATGAAACTCTTGCGTTTAACTATTCTCATCTTTCATGAAACCATATCACAGGCTTTTACATTAACGTCTTTATCCTTCTTGACGTTGTTCGTGAACTCTCTATTGTCTCTATATCGGTCACGTCATAACCCAACTTCGCCTCCACCGCCTGCTTCCTTTGCCGTCCCACCTGGTTTTCATCACGCTTATCTCCCTTTGGGTAACGCTCATATTGCGGGATCTCAAAAGATCAAAGACGACGAATCATCAGAAGACGCACCTCGCAGAAGGCGGCTGGAAGGCGGGCAGGCCGTTAAAGTGAAGTGACCGATATATAAATTCCGATCAAAATCAACATACGTATTCTACAACTTACATACACCAGCATCGTGCCGGAACCAGCAGTAGTGCAACGCGATACCGTACTTATGGGTCAATCTTTTGCATTCTTCTAGCCGTCGGATGAACTTACTTGCGGCAATCCATTATTTTCCCGGCATTCAGCGTATACTCTGACAAGCGGGTTAAGTAAATACCCCTTTCTCTCTTCCGCTCTCCCGCCGTTTGTTAAGGCAGCAAGCTCCATAATTACAGTAACAACGTTGCTACACAGCCAGACAACGAGGACAGGCGCTAACCTTGTTGTAGCATGCGAGTTATGACGCATGTGAGGTCGTATAACGCGATATCGTCACCATGCCTGCAGCTCTGTCCCGATGGCCTCCCCGTGCAACGCGGGTGGTATGTAATAAGTATTGGGGTGCGATAGGGGCGTGCATCATTTGCCGTGAACAAACTCATCATTACATCGTAATCGTGACATTGTCAGCGCGGAAGCTGCTCCACTGGATCCAGGATCCATCTTGCCACTGGTCGGATCCACCCAGGAGTTGTCAAATTTGCGCCACATTTGTTATTGGGAAGGAAGGGCGGGTTTGCCCTTAATCGATTAATCCCTCATTTACACCGTTCTCTCGCGATGAGTCAAGAATGGAACACAGGTGCCGTCGACTTCTCCAGCTTTTGATCTCCACGCTGCCATGACCGTCGAAAGCTTCGAAAGGCCGAGGCAGTCTGATCAGGCCATGCAGATACTGCCTAAACAATGGCGTAGCTACGAAAGACCTTTGATTACTGCGGTGGCACCCAGTGATCCCACCACGGAACATGGGGGGAAGCCGTAGCAGTATTGCACCGCTCAGTTTATAAACCCGACGTCGCTAGTTAGGATCAAACGCCCAGCACGTGGAGACCGGTCACTGATGCCGGCGTGCAGCTTGACCCAAGGCCCATCGTCAAGTAATGCATCACTTGCACCCTGATGCGTGTGCGCAGCCCACATTTGAAGTACTGGTATTGACCCCGTAACCTCTGTTCGTAACCTACCTCCCTACTAAGGGAGAGCGGAGAAGAAAGTAAAATTAATCGCCGCTGGCTAGTAACAGCCACCAGTAAAGTGATCGCCGGGGTGGATGTCCGGTCCACAACTTTGGCGGGCCACGCCCGAAGCTCCAGGTGTTACGTCGTTCTGTTGAAAGCAATACTGATCTTCCACGATTGGAGTGATATACTCACGGGTAAGGATACGTGGACCTTTGAGCCGTGGCGGAGGCGCTTAACTTGACCTTGTTAAGTCGACCCGTGGCGCACCATGCCCACACTCTGTGGGGTGTAGTCTCTGATAGTACATATATGATAGGGTCATGCCTCACTCACCCTGGGTGTGGCGATTCATACCGGTGGGTATTGCTTCACAGGTGTCATCATATCTGTGATTATCCACTGCGCATCATTGCGCCAGTCAGGTTCGTACGTGAGATCGGCTCGTTTTACAACTTCAGGGTCTTGGTTGGTACACGATTGGTTACCCCTGTGTTCCGCACTGTACTACTTATCTGCCGCCCCAGGCAGTGTAAAATGATATGGATATGGGGAGGTGTAAATTCCTGTGTCTTGGATTTATCAAGAATGAGTCGGTGTTCTATCCAACGAGCCTCAACCGAGTTTCATTTTTAGAGTGGCTTTTGGCTCCGGTCTTACTGAGAATGCCAACGCAACGGTAATAGTGCACCAGCCCGATTAGTTATCACTGATATCGTGATCGAGCGGTGGATCGGAGCATGATTGTGTCCCATGGTGGTACGAACGACAAGCATGTGGTTGACAGGGATTTGGACAGTCATTTCGTCGCCAGGCTGTCGTTTCTGATACGACATTGACAGGTGACCGTTCCAGGGGCCTTGTCAAAATTCTGCCGAGCTTATTTTGTACGCTGAGTCTCCCTGTTTGACTGTCAGGTAAGAACATGAACGAGGGTCGGCAAGTTACGGATGGGTGCGTATCTGTGCACAACTAAACTGCATGCAAGCGTGTTCTCTCCTGTCAGTCAATCATTGGCTGTCATTGGCGTGAACGTGCTGTCCATGCACATCTTTTGTCATGGTCAGTGCCACCCAATAGGCACAATCAGCCTATTGAAGGGATAGTCGCCCACAACGTTTTAGCAGAGTGTTCGCAATCACATGTTTCAGCCATCCTGTGCCTACCTTGGGTTACGGAGAAAACAATATGACCAGTGCTTCTCGGTACGTGTACAGTACACACATGAGGGGAAGGATCGGGGCACAGCCGTGGCTCTGTAGTCCCGGACGGGTATGTGCGTGGGGATAAACTTACTCCTTGGTGGCAGGGTCCAGTATATATAGGGGCATGCTTGGCACACGCCCGAGTGTCGTCCGCGGCAGAATACAGCTTATTGGCGTTCCATGGAATAGCCATCAAATGGAATTATGATATTGAGATAGTTCGTGCAATAACGCTATTTACTCTAGGTAAGGTTACCCTGAGAGCGCAGGTAGCATACGTGTGTACCAGGGGCACGCACTTCGGTAGACATAAAAGGTGTACCCGACATCACAGCACGTGGCCCTAAGAAGTTGCGAACGGGGGACTGCCAGCGTTGAGGGGAACTGCGCAATCATATCCGATAACAGCAAGAAGAGTTAATATCTCATGCAGGGACGGGTGCCACTGCGGAGCAACAGGGACCAAGCAAGGTCGAATTCGGGTTTGAGAGGGAAACAATCAACAATCCCTAGCAATTGCGCATCAAGTCAAATCTCCAGCCACAATCTACATCCACAATTGAATTCGAACAGACATGTTCCATCGGCGCCGAATTCATCCCCACGATCCTCGTCGTTGAACTTCGGGTGCTGTCCGCTGCACCGCACCAAGTACATATCGGGGTTCCGTCAGATCGCGAAGAAGAGTACATGGGTGGGAGCGGTGTACCAGGTTAGGCACGGAGTAAAGCAGAACTACACGCATTAGGTGTATGCTGCACGGAAGTATTTCCACAGATTTGGCGTTTCCATCCCGCGGCGACGCTGGGTGTGCACCATATTGGCACCACGGTCTATCCATGTAGCCTTGTTGGGCCATCTTCTCATGGCACAGCGATGGGTCGGACCCGCAAACAGTTGAAAAGCTCCGGGTCCACCACCACTTCGATCGACCTGTTACAGTACTGGTGCCACAGTGATTGAACGGAAGTCAACTGCGGCGGCATGCGATTCCCTGCTGAGACCAGATCTGGGTAACGCAGCTGGTGTGGGGGACACTGATCTAGCCATCAACAGGCGAGACCCATGACTGTGCCTTTATGGGCGGCTATCTTGTGAATCATATATACATGACTTGTCTGGATGGAGCACAAGAACCACAATCGGACTAGTATGTGGGCCCGTTCTTTCGACGATGTGTCCACGGCGTACGTGCCAAAGCTTAAGTACCTGAGTACCGGTATACGAACGTGGGCAGTGAGAACCGCGCCACATGATGCATATGATGAAGATGGAAAGGCTGATGCATACTGGTTTATGTCAGTGGACTGACAAGATGAGCGTCTGGTGGTGACATGCAATGCAGATGCGACATATAAGGTACAGTCAGTGTCGGTGCGGTCAGGCAGGATACAATGGAAAACGATGGTATTTGATGGATATGGGGATAGACAACAAGATGATGCAGGGTCAAGCGTTTGATAACAGCTAAAAGTAAATGCTCCCACCAAAACAATCACCTGTCGCCGAAGTTAGATTTGGTGAACAACTATATGGAAAGCATCATGATGGCACGTGTGATCTAGGATGCGGTACAGGGGAGCTCGGGGAGAGACCGGTCGTGATGCCGGTGTCATTTTCCTTTCGCCGTTCGCCCCGCAGTCTCCTGTGCGGCCTTGCCTTCATCATTCTTCTGTATATCCAAATTCGGGCAGCGCCAGCAGAAAGGAGAAACGATCAGTCCTAGCAAGAGTAAGGAGGAATAGGTAGAACCTTGGCATGCCTTCTGCTTGGCCCTCAGAATCTCTGCGTCACTATACAGAATAGGGAATACATTTCAATAGGGTTGATAAGGGCCGGAGGGTGAACGACAGGTGTGCTTACGCCTCCCTACGCTTTGCCAGACTCGCATTACTTTCCTTTGGCTTTGACTTGTTTATGGCCGCCTGCTTCTTGGCTGCCTTCGCTCGATCCGTTTCTCTCTGGTTGCCTCCTGAAAATTTTGGCGAAATCCGTCAACTGATTCCGGAAGGGCTATGGACGGAACGTACGGGTCATGTTCGGTAATGTTACAACAGCAACTAGTGATAGTGGGTCGCCAGTCTTAGGTTGCAAAGAACAACATCTTCGACCGCCCAAGCAGCCAAACATACACAAATACAACTAGTGAACCAATTTGGAAGGTATTCTGGAGGCCACGCATGGTTGATGCGGGATAAATAAGGGGTGGAGAGTAATAATTAAATTGGTGTCGGACTCAATCAGGGATCGTGGTGGGATCCAGAAGTGTCCAAAGTGGAATGTCTGACGGGTCTCCATCAAACAAACATTGAATTCGCGAATGCGGCAAGGTGGATGTGGCTGACCGAAAAGTAAATACACCGTACGTATGCGTCCTGATCAGTGTGTACCGATCATGTAATAGAGCTAGGCCGTTCACTTATCGTAGCGATCATCTGAGCGTTTCAGACTCTCTTCTTCCCCAGTAACTCTCGTGCCTCGTGTAATTACTTACGTGCCCAGCGCAAGGAAACCGCATCTTTGGGACACTCATTCCCGATTCTTTCTTTTCATATATATATCTGTCCCACACGGATCTTCCCATACCTTCTCCTTTATAAAGCATCCATGCCATCCAGGCTCAGGTAAACACCCACGTGCCTTGCTGTGCATTGCTGGAATTTTGGCAGACGGACAAGGGAAATAAGGTGTCGTGTGAGTATTGTTGAATAATAAATGACGACGGGGCGCTGGCAAAGACAAATAATGATTTCACACGGATCCTTTGTCGATCAGATAAGGACGTCCGATTGTCAGGACGTGACTGGTGCAATAGCCCGAATACTAGAGAGACAACGTGTTCGGATCACCTTTTCCCCGAAAAAGAGCCAAGTCATGGTCATGATCAACGTGACATACGTATGTTTCTGAAACCTCCATCGCTTTGGAGGTCCTTGTGAAACACATCGACGTCGATCGAAAGTCGGGAGCTGCAATACTTGCAGTGCCCGCCCGTCGAATGCAGGTGTCGTGGCAGTCTATTTTAGCTCGGATGGGGCGTTGTGCAAGGAATTCGGCGGGTTTCACAGTCATCAAACCGTTTACTTACCTTATCACCTAAGCTACATACAAGGGCGGACTTTCATTACATCAGACCTGTCGCTTCCACTGTCGAACTAAGCTTTCCACGTCGCTGGGGTTGACAACGTTGAAGGCAGTTACGCGAGTACGGTCTAATTATTTTCAAGCTTCTCAGGGGGCGCGAGACAAGTATGAAATGTCTGCCTGTCACCTGTCATCTGTCGAGGAGCCCTGTCAGCGGTGTCAGGGAGACTCTATTTTTTTTCCCGCGGAGCTGGGTTTATATTAGTAGGACGGGGCTGTCAGAAGGCAGGGGTGATGGCATTCAGACCCACAGCAGAAGTAATACAGTGTGACCGCCGGATGCTGTCATGATGCATTTCGTTCCTCACAAGCCGTACGTGAGCAAGTGATTTGGCGACTAACTCCGCCGTTCTCTCGATCCTAAATGAACGAATGTAAAAGCTGGTGTGTGTGCTGCGGGAGTCCAGTTTGTCCCCACAAATTCCCCACGTCACGTTCTCGTGCACACAGTGCCAGTCTGAGACAGAAGTTCTGGTTGTGATGGCCTAAAATATGAGCCACATGGCCGTCTTTCCCCGTTCTCTTCCGAGCTGGTTCCACACACGAAACGTGCAGGCTCGGACCGGTGGCCGGGGGAGAACCCTGACGATCCCTCTCAATCTCCAGGTCGTCGAATCAGAGAGGAGTTCTTTGCACACTTGGCTTTTTCATATAATGCAGGCGAACTGTGGACGGTGGTAGCTATGACATGAGGTCATGATGAGGCTGAGGAGAACTGCGTGATCGGGTATTACTACGAGCGCGCGCGCGCGATAGCTGCGTGTCGGAGCGAGAAAAAAAAGAAAATGGAAGCTGGATACATAAAATGAACTCGGAATATGCAATGCGATAGCCTCATCATATTGGGTCTTTTCCAAAAGCGAAATAACGTTCCGCTGTCGCCCCATCACCGGCTCGATTGATTACTATTAGGCGGTTGTTGGCAACAGGGACAGGGTGTTTTGAACGGAGATCTCCCGGGTAAATTGCAATGAAAGGTGCAACCGATAGTGTGGAGGCCGCCCGCGTGGTCCGAAGAGTCCGCGCGCGAGAGTTCACTTCACTTAGCCAAGACCCTGATCACGATAGAGCGAGCGACTGACGTAATGGAGGGGTGGCCCGATGGATTGGTAACCCGCTATGCTATATAGTCGATTGTACTGGAGGGGTCATCGCCTCCGAGATCTGAGATCTGCCGTAATAGTCCCGAGGTAGGCTCGGCAACGCACCTTCTGATCTCTGATCACTGGGGGGAGGAAAGGACTCTCAGGACAGCTCACACACACGCATACAACAAGGGTCGTTTGATTTCCTTTCTGTCTGACTCTCCGCAGTATATATATCTTCATCCGAGAACGCTTGTCAGCTTTTCTCCTTCTCCCCCTCTGTCCTCAATCCACCATCGTCATGGCCCACAGACGGCAGCCCGACAGGGACGTCGTCGTCCACCCCCATCCTCACGCCCTCGTCACCCACCCACCCCACCTCAATGGTAACGCCGCCGTTCCTCCCTCGACCCCAGGCAGCATCTCAAACGGCTTCAAATCACACCAATACAGCAGCATGCCCAACTTGTCTCGCCGACCGTCGTACCCACCACTGCCGCTCCTCCCAACGGTGTCCCCACCACCACCATCCAGAAGCTTGCCCTCGCCAACGAGCAGACCTGGTTACTCATCGGTACGCGGCACTTCCTCCGAGATAAGCGGTAGCTTAATCCGTATATCCCCAGGCCGCGTCGCTGAGCAAATGGGCGATCTGGAACATGCCATCACCTGCATACGAAAATGCACTGCGGCATAACCCGCTCTCGCTCTCTGGCCTAACTCAGGTGGCGGGAATTGCTCGGATCAAGGAAAATTACCCAAAGGTGTGTGTGTGGTGCACTTATATGCACAGATCTCTTTGTTTCTCCTGAACAAAAACCCGAGGATCTCTTTTTTTACTCTTCCAGATCTCAGATTGACACATGGCTGACATCATCCTTCCATTTCAGGCAATCGAGTATTTCCAGCGCGTGCTTCAGTTACAGGAAGACAACGGCGAAGTATGGAGCGCATTGGGTAAGTGCTCGTTTGTCACCGTATCAGCACCCTGTCTAATGGCCCGATGGGGATCTAGGTCATTGCTACCTCATGCAGGATGACCTCCAGAAGGCCTATTCCGCATACCAACAAGCTCTCTATCTGCTTCCAAATCCAAAGGTATTACCACTTGTCACCTGCCACACCCACCCTTCTCTCACACATTCACAGGAGGATCCAAAGCTATGGTATGGAATAGGCATCCTGTACGACCGTTACGGTTCCTTGGATCATGCCGAAGAAGCTTTCGCTTCTGTCCTCAAGATGGACAAAGGTTGGCCCCCTTCCTCCCTCTGCCCTGGCGATTTGTTATGTACTCATGATGCAGAACTAGACTTCGATAAGGCAAACGAAATTTTATTCCGCCTTGGCATCATTTACAAGCAACAGGGAAAATACGACGACTCCCTCAGCTGCTTTGACCGCATCCTCCGCAATCCTCCCAGTCCCCTCGCACATGCGGACATCTGGTTCCAAATCGGCCACGTTTACGAACAACAGAATGACGTAAGAACGTCCTCTCCATGCCTTGCCTCCTCGACTCTGACTTCTTCCTCAGTATGCCCACGCAAAGGACGCCTATGAGCGCGTGGTCGCTGACAACCCCGCACATGCAAAGGTGCTCCAGCAACTGGGCTGGCTTTACCATCAGGAGGGATCGTCTTTCCAGAATCAGGAACTTGCCATTCAATTCTTGACTAAGAGTCTCGAAGCAGGTCCGTCCGCCGAGTTGGCTGGTTGCGAGCTTCTACTAATCCCAGTACCCCCAGACTCTTCGGATGCCCAGAGTTGGTATCTCCTCGGGCGAGCGTATATGGCAGGCCAGATGTACAACAAAGCATACGAAGCTTATCAGCAGGCCGTCTACCGCGACGGTCGGAATCCCACTTTCTGGTGCTCCATCGGCGTCCTCTATTTCCAAATCAACCAGTTCCGCGACGCGCTTGACGCATACTCGCGAGCCATCCGAATCAATCCGTACATCTCTGAGGTGTGGTTTGACCTGGGCAGCCTGTATGAGAGCTGCAACAACCAGATCTCTGATGCCATAGACGCATATGCTCGTGCCGCCGAGCTTGACCCTGGCAACCACGTCATCTCTCAGCGGTTACAACTTCTGAAGACTGCACAAGCTACTGGTGGACAGCTTCCCGCCGCCCCCGGTCCGCAGGACGTTCACCCGAACGCCTACGCCAACCCGTCTGTACACCCACCTGGGCTCAGTGGTCCTCCCCTCCTTCTCCAGTCGACTTCCACTCGTTCTCTCCATAGGTCTGAGTCCAGAGGTCCGGGAAATAATGAAAACATTCATCTGCCTCCCCCTCCTGTGCCTGTCAGCCGCTCTTCTCCAGTGCCCCCTTTTAGGGGACCTCCCCCTCCTGTTTCTATCGATGAATCGCGGTATCCGCCTTCTCATACGCCTCTTGCTCCCATGGACGTCGATCGCCCTCATCACCGGGACTTCTCTGGCCCTATCCGGGACGGCGTTGGTCGCGGCCCCACTGGTCACCAAAGTCTCTTGTTGCACCACCCCGTCCCTCAGCAGCAGCTCCCGACAGAGGAGTTGCGATCTTCCGCTAATCATGATCTGGCACAGCACTCGGAATACTTCAACCGCCCATTACGCGTGCCCTCGGGATCCACTTCGCCTGCCCCTCACACTACTCGCCCACGTTCTCCTGGCTCAAGCTTCCCAGCGTACCCCCCTCCAGGTCGTCAGCCAATCGGCCCGGCTCAGCCAAGCATTCCTGCTTCTCAGCGCTCGCCGCCTTTGTACCCGCGTGAGCCGGCGCGTCCAGGTGACCGCGACATGGCTTGGGATCGCCGTGGCCCTCCCCCAGAGCACCATCGCGACTGGGATGATCGCGACCACCGTGGACGTTCGGAATATCCTGGTCAGTCTTCGCAGCAGCCTTGCTATGCCTCCCGCTCCCCAGGCCCACGCCGTGTCCCGAGCCCCATGGAGACATCGCCTCGCTCTGCACACCACTCACGGCCTCATTGGGATTCGAAGCCCCTCAGCGGTCCGTCCCATCAATCCATGGGTCCTTCTGGTCCTCCTGAAAGCGGGCACTGGCGCTATGACCCCGCCCGATTCGATGCGCGCGAACGTCCGGTGGAACGAGATGCGGAGTCGAGAAGACACTCGAGTTCGGTCGCGAACTCACCAGAGGTGGTATCCCGCGTTCCGCTCCATACAAGCATGCGCATGTCCACGTCTCCGGAGCCATCATCAGCTGACTCCAAGGGCAGGAGGAAGCAACCGCAGCCGACGAGGGACAAGGATTCGGACACACAAAGTGTGAGTGGGTCAATTCCTAGTGATGCACCCAAGAAGGAGAGGAAGAAGCGCCCACGCCGAGCTAAGGACGAGTCGGTGCGTTCGGATTCGAATGGGCTGCCCGCCAATTTGCCTGCGTCGTTCAAGGTCGCCTCATTCTCGGCCAAGGATGGACAGGACACGGCAAGCTCGAGCGGTTCTGGAAATCGCTCACTACAGCCCTCTCCGACTAGTGCCACCCCCCGCTTGCCGTCCCGAGTGGTGGATGAGGATTACGATGAGGGTGTTGCTGATGCATTGGTTAACCTCTCCCAGACACGACCCGCGGAAGCGCATGATAACTACAATGTGGCCATGCATTCGCCGACGTTGTCTAATGCTAGTCGCCATACCGTCAATTCGCCACGTGATGCTGCCGTCCACCGTCGTTCCACCTCGTCTTCCAACGGACCTTCACCAGCTTCGTCTGGAGCGTCCTCCCTCAAGCGACCACTCAGTCCCGCGACAGAGGAGATGGACAGTAAGCGCACACGAGTTGACAGTGTGAAGCGAGGCAGTGGTTCATCTTCTGAACGACACACCCCTGTTCCAGCTCGCTCGTCTCCCTCCTTTCGCATCCCACCTGCGTCGCACTCACCCGATTCTCGTCAGCGCGCTTCTCCGGATTCTCACCCGCACAACGAGAGTGCACATTCTGCGTACCCGAGTCCTCCGAAGATTGCAGTGGCCTTCCCTCCCCACCCGCGACCCATTGGGGCTGCAGCGATGGCCCTGCCACCGATTGCTACGCTCTCCTCTTCATCGACTCCTTCGCCAACGGATGACAGGATGGCAGTCGATCGTCGTTCCATCACCCCTCCATCGAGAGGCAAGCTGTCTGAAGTCATGAATCCTGCTGCTGATTCGCCGGGTAGTCGACCCATGGCTTCTTCGCCTCGCTCGCACGAGAAGAAAGATTCACCGTCCTCCGTTTGAATATGATAATATGTCATTATTAAGATTGTCTGGCTTCGTTGAATATCTAACGTGTTGACGACCCTTTCATGCCTCAAAAGTGTTTTATTTTATAGCTTGCCTGTCATATCTTCTATCTATCCACACAAGAACGCAATGCATGTATATGTATCTCCATCCATAAGAATTATAGATATCCGCAACTGTCTTGTCTTTCCATCATGATCATGATGGCATGTTTGATTCAGTTGAAGTGTCAGAATGCTTGCTTGCCGGTTTCCACCTGCCAAATTTGAGTCTGTGATTTTCTGCCACGAGCTTCTCAGGCTAGTTTCTGACAGCTCGACACCGAACCGTACTAACAAACCCAACGTCAACCGACTCCCTGCCGTGCGAATTCGATACGGCCTTCACTAAACTTTCCAAGGAAATCGTTCGATGCGTTAGCAATTTGAATACCACCACGGGTCGCGATGACAGCGGGACTAGGGAGCACGCCATCCAGAAAGCTTAACAACTTGAAGAGCAGAAGCGACGAGCGCGGGAACTCGCCAGGCGAGGGTATTAGACATCACAGTCGTAATGGCGTGGTGGAGAACCCTGTCGTGATCGATATCGCAGTCTCACAACCTGTCATTCCTCCACGGACTTCCTCTTTATTGTGGCACGCTAAGTCAAAGGGTAGTATGGCGAGTTCTACTATGAATAGGGACCCCATGCATCCAACGACACCGAATGGCTACCACAACCTCGAGGTTCTTGCAGACTTGGCACTACCACCACCCCCACTACAGACATCCTGCTTATGGGATGTTGAGACGACCGAAAATACTAGTTCTACTTCTAACCTCGAAACAAATCCCGTGGAAAACACGTTTAGTGCAAGCGATAGCATCTCTGAGTTTCCTGGCACAGATGCTCTACCTGCAGCCTCACCACCAACAAAGACGCCACCAGCACCGCTTCCACTCTTAGTTAGGAGTCGTCCTTCCTCTCGTTCCTCCCAGTCTCGCTCGTTGCGTCGCACTCGTCTGCCAAGTCGTTGGCAGCTGGCCCGTCTTCTGTGGCGACTTCGTGGGCATGCGAGGGAAACGTCGACGGGGGGGAAGCAGCGACGGTCGAAGCGAAGGTGGGGCAGGGTTAGAGCTGGAAATGAATGTAGAACGAGGGAGTATCGTCAGGAATAGCGAAGTGATCGATTTGGTTGGAGAAGAGAGCGAAGAGGAACAGTCGCAAGAACAGAGGCAGCCGCAGGAGGAGGCGTTAATACCTCATACCGTATTACCCACGCCGGTGACACCAGGGTCAAGGACTGGCGGAGAACCAGACAAAAGAGGAGCAATGCCGGAACGGCGTGATCGCGTTGCGCCTCCAAAGGATACTCTGGGAGAGGAGGATATCGTGGACGCATGGCACCCCCTTTCCGTTGAGAGGGATCACAGCTTCGATCCTGATGGCGATCAGATAAACAACCCTCCCGTCAAGGACGTGGAAACGCGCCGGAGAAGCGTTCAGTTCTCGGAAGGCTGCTCCTCTGAAACAGACGAGAAGAAAAGGCCCGTGGAATGCCAAAGGGCCTCGCTCAAACTTTCTGCATCGGAGAAGCTGGAGCAGCTGAAGCTTAAATTGAGGTCACCACCGTCTCCGCAGCCATGGGATCTCGGGCTTTCGCCGGAAGATAATAATTCAAGGGCTTTAGGTGGTGGTATGGCATCCAGGGCTGGAGATAGGGACAGAGATCACGAGGGTAATGAGCACCCGAGTTCGGATTATTATTCAACACTGAATTCGAAGAACTTCGCGGCGATGCAGAAGAGGTACGCGGTTGCCTTTTGTTTTTATTTTTTTCCGTTCTGTATCCAAATTCCACACGTATACTTCTATATCCCACGCCCTGCTCACCTCAACCCCACCCTTCTTACTGCTTTCTCTTCCCAATCCTGCCATGCACCTGTGCTGATTTATTACATGGCTCACGTTATCCTCCGAAACAGCCGCCAGCGCCCTTTGATCCCACACTCTTCCTACTATTTCGGACCCCCACCTCCTGATTCCGCTTATGGAACAGCACCAGTGGGCCACATCGGCGTGCATCACCCACGTGAGATTGTAAGGATCGAGAGGGACTACACCGGTGGAGAAGTGGTACAGTTCTCGCCCGTGTACCCATTGGAGTTGGACGGTCGGGTGAGTGCTTCTCGTGCAATTGACTTTGGTCTCGTTCATGATGGTACGACGGTCCTGTATACAGATAACCCCGACACAGTTTCACGAGACCATCAACAACATCAACGAGATCTTAATATCGGCTTACAGCCTTCGTCATTCATTCGTGGACAACCTTATTGCGGTCGCTACACTCCAGCTATCGACGCTGGTTGTGACGTCCCATTATACCAAGGTGCGTATTTCGTGGGTTTACAGCTGTGGCATAATAAAAGCTTTAAATAATAATCCCCACGTTTTTCTTCATTTCTTTGGGAACACAGGAGATGCGAAGGCTGGAGAGAAAAATCGATGAATTAAATACACAACTTTATAATCCGGTTGGTCTCAATATATTATGGCCGCGGAAAGTAGCGTTCCTCTTTGTGAGTGTCCTTCACATGTCCTTCTCCAGATGGCTCGTGATTGACCAGCTCCTGTCCCCTGGGAAGCTCGAAATTGAATACTATGTAAGTCCTTGCGCCCTGTTTGAAACAGCCTTCGTGTTTACGGCGATCGGCGCAATAGTGATCAAGACGTGGCGATTTTGGAATTGCATCACACATCGCGCGGCTTGTGGAGCCCATGCCTCCCATCCTCTCGCACTCTTTTTTGGTTCATGCCACAGGAGCCTCACTTGCCATTCTTTCTTATCTCAGTCAATCTGACTTTATATACAATGAATTCCTAATTGTACCTGCCGCCGATTACGACACCCGGATCTCTCTCTCTCTCCACATAGTTGTCAATTCTCCGTTATCATCGTTATTAGTGTCATATCGTTCTGCTTTCGCCGGTGCCAGCATTTACTTCCGTCGGTTCGCCTTCTCTTGGCTAGTTTACCGTTCTTTGAAGGGAATTGTTTATTCGGGGTAATTTAAGGGTAACACGTTCACTTTCACGGTGTACTCCACAAGGGTGGTTTCATTGAAAATACTTGACACTGCTGAGAGATGGCATGCACTGTTATTTATGCAGCCGCTCAGGTAACTGTTCTACATAGTAGATTTGATCTGACTGGTAGACGTGATTGCGCGGGATGGGCTCCCCCAAAGAATGGATATTAGTGGCGTCTTGTTACAAAACCTCTGCCTAAAGCCTGGGAAGCGGGCCGAGCCCCGATAGTACTTCCCGGCTCCAGCGTGGGGAATGAATTCTGGGTTCCTCAGTCCTGACTAGGCTTTACCTCACACCGTTGCACGGTTACAAGTACTCCAGAACAGTTCATTAGGGTATCCAACACGTTGCCCACTGGAGACAGCTCCGAGGGCCCTCCACACAGGGTTGTTATTACCATGTCCTGAATATTATGAGTCGTCCGCAGAACAGATTATGTACACTAACGAGTGGCACTTGATTCTGGAAACTTCCTGGCCCGTCCGAGGATAGTGAGACGACGGTTGCAAGTCGATCAGTTCTCTATTGGAAAATAAACAAATAGAAATACTTGACCAACATTCGTGGTGGTACCCAACCGATGAACTGGGATTAGAGGTTACTTGTCCTGCAAGAGGAAACTATACACCATGCCCCTGGTAAGCCCTTCTAGGGCCTTCTGCTGCCTATTAGATCGGATGCGAGAGTCGGAGAAATATTTTCGATCCCATATGGCATACTGCGACGGCGCAAGACTTTACCTAGCTTCTCGGGAAACGTAAACAATTAACCCAAACTATGAAGGTCCAAAGAAGGTATGTATCACGTCTGCAATTGAGCATCAGCCCTTAGACACCGATGCTGTTCACGAGGGGCCCGGAGTCGTTTGACCGCCGTAAAGGATACGGGCAACTGGGCACATACCAAAAGCGTCACATCCAGATCTCTCCGAAAGGTCCTCCATGGAGCTTTTCCAAAGAACGTCCTGCTCAAAATGACGGTGAGAGCTGGCTGGCGGGCAGTGATTGGTTGGCTGTGGGAAGCAAGCCATTTAGTTTAGGCCACAATGGGGACATTATTCTGAAAGAAATGGCTGACACATCAATCAGAATAGGGGTAGTACAAGAGTATACACGTACTGTGTACGATCATCCAGTCTGCGTTACAAAGAATGTCAAAATACTGGTGTGTCATGCCCACGATAAGACGCTCGTCATCGAGTTGTTTCCTTGATATCGGATGCGCCGTTCATCCGCGAGTACCTAGAGGATACTGCGCAATATGACTCTTCGGGAAAGTCCGTTCGTCCGTCACTTTTGAGACAAATGGCATCGAAAGAGCCAAGTCTCTGTGTGGTATGTCTAGCGATGACCAGCCCGACAATATTCCGGCACTGAAGCATTCTCCACCCTATGACTTTACGACCAGTGATCGTGGTAGAACATATGAGATACTGGGCGGGGTGGTTGCAGGGTGGTGGCGTCGCGAGGTTTGCACAACTGAGATCTATGAGTACTTTTTTTCGGGCCTCATCAAGTCCACCTGTGTCACCGTGTTATAGGCGCATCTAAAGCAGGGTTAAAGCTTTCAGAAGCCAATGAGGATTAGCAGATAAACCAGGGGGTAGTCAAGGTAGTCCTTGACTGTGAGTGTGGTCTTCACAATGAGACTAAGTAAATTACCTACTCATGACGATCCTGCGATACTGGCTTATATCTGACACGACGTTCGACTATTGGCCGGTCGGAATTCGTACTGTCACATAGGGATAGTACGCTTCATCCACCCATACTACAGATGGCGGACCACGTTCTGAGTGCAGTAAATTAGTAAATTAGGCCATGGTAAACACATTTGGAGTTTTTGCTTTCTTCGTAAGCGCAGCCATTGACAGCTCTCGACAGCATATCAAACCACTTGGAAGTGCCTCGCTAGGCCACACACCACTTGATTACTGCAAGATAGGTACACGAGCAAGATGACTCGACCGTGTCAACCAGAAGGTTCCTGCGGTCCACGGGACACCAGGACCAAGTCGTCAAATTTGACTAGTGTCCCTCCAAAGATATCGAGAGAACTGAATTGCATCAGTGGCCATGTTCCACAGTGAAACAGGCACAAACCTGCCGTACGTCAAGTCCACCTTTCCGCCCGAGAGCCTGTCAACTAGAGCAAGATCATTTATGTCTAGAAGTGGCGTCAACGTCGAAACACATGTACGGGTCGGGAATCCCAACGTTTCGCCCCCCCGGCATAGGTAGCTGGTATTGTCACCCATTCACCCAGCTCTGCAATTAAACCGCAATTCAGGCATTACTCGAATCGCATACACAGAGTGCGTACTTCTCACGAGATCTTCGTCAATACCTTGACACAGGCCTTCCACGTCAGCGGCATGTATCAAGAACTCACTAATCACTCCGAGTCAGAAATTGCCTGGACAAATGCAATGTACTCGCCTACAGAATTGAGATAGTAGATCGAGGGACTCTGGATCACTTCTTCAGCGAGGAGGGACAGAGACTTCGAGATCTGGATTTAAACCTTTGCACACCTCCATGTCTGTGATGTCCTGCCATTTATTCATAGCCACTAGCCACTTGTCTTCTCGACGGCGACAGCTAACAAGCCGACTTGCAATAGCTCTAGAGTACGGATTGGAACACCAGCATACCTGACATCGACTACCAGTCTCTCCCTACCAATGGTACGAGATATAGCCTGCAGTCGCTCCAGGGAAAACTTTCCGGCTGGGAAGAGGTATGACGTTACGACCACCTGAGACAAGTAAGACAACAGTAAAGCGGCGTTCGACTTGACTCCTGAGCATCCGGCGCGTCACCTTGCTAGCTCCAGCGTCTAACCATTCCTGGGCATTGGTATCGGTGACGCCGCCCCCGATCTGCAGGCCGCCTAGGGAGCAAATCAACTCTGTCAGCACATATGAAGGGCAAGGTGCGGGATATCATACCTGGCCAAGCAGCTAATGCTTCTCTTGCTGCATCGTCGTTTCTGGGGCCCAGTTTGATGATATGCCCACCACGGAGATCATGGCGTTTGTAGAGACGTGCGAAGTCACCTGGGGATTGGCTGCAATAGCCTTAAATCTGGAGATAAAGGTGAATACAGTGCGGGTAGGCCTACGATGCTACGAAATTAGTTTTCAATGCTGCAGGATTGTCGTCTGACAGTGTGCCTCCGACAATCTGTTTCACCTGACCGTCGTGTAAGTCGATGCACTGGCCGAAAAATGGTGCGGCGGCTGCTGGTCGACATTTCGTCAATGATGGTGATCAGTCCGAGAACTGGCACGATAGCCAATCTTGGTCGGCTTGAGCGAAGGAAATATTTAGATTTCAAGACCGAGTAGCCCAACGGACAGAATAAATGTATCTAGGACAATGAATGGCTCATAAATGACCATACGTATGCAATATGTAGAGTATAGCAACCTTAGAAAAACGACTTATCCACAAGACAACAATAATACACGTATGGATGTGCGAACGAGAAAGAGAAGAAGAAACACAATGACATCATGCACATCCCCACGAGCACATACACATGCGGATCAATGATGGTGCAAAACTGTGAAAGAGATACGTAGCACAAGGCATCGCATCTATTCCGAGTATGCTGTGAGCTCAACAGCACCTGCTGGTGTGACACACTGCCAAGGTGTCTAACTGTGGAGTCCCTTGTCGATCCGGGACATTTCGTCGGTCCAGCACATTCCGAGACTCTTGTCTCTGTACCGTTCCCGAGGAATTGTCATAGCTGTCCCTGTAATTGCAACTGTCGATGTTGCGGGGGCTGCTGCTCTGGCTGAACTTGCGGTTGCGGATTCGGTTGACCCTTTCGGCTTAAACTTCTCCAGGATGTGACGTACACCTTCCGGCTCCAATACAACTTTTGTCCCATCGCACCGCGCTTTCTTCGAGAACTCAGCACATAGTTGATTGACATCCGCATCCTGCACGTATTATGTTAGCAAAATTCCATGCATAGCATGACAGGAGGAGATGGAAGGGATGCAACACAGATATAGTGGAGTGAGGGAAAAAGAAGAACACAATGCCAACCTTGAAACACGGGCTAGAAGTGATGCTGCGCCAAGCCTGCAGCACGTCGACGTTATCTGGACTCTCCTTCGTCTTTGGAATCCGCGAGCCTTGACATGAGATAATGTGGCCCTGAGTGAAATCACTCGCTTTGTGCAGTACCAACGAGCGTCCGCTTCCGCTTTCGGACTCTGGGGTTAAACCGATCGTCGAACACCCCGCGGAGGGGCTCGTAAACGGCGACTCTCCGCACGCAGCAATGTGTTTCGCTACGTCTTCTCTTGTAAATCGCTTCTTTGGGCCACCGCCGCTGTCGGCTGTTGCTAAACTACTACCATCAGTGAGGTGTCCAGACCCAGACACGGACATTGGGGAGGATGATGCCGTGTGATTCTGCAACGACGGGTTGGAATTTGACTGTGATATGTCCGGTGACGACACGAGTGGTGTGGAAGAGGGTGAAGACACTGTGAGCTTGGAGCTGGCATTCGCGTTCGTCCCGCCAATCCGGGTGCCACTCGAATTACCGTTGGCGTGGATCACTGGACTAATGCTCGGAGGTAAAAGTGAATCGTCCATAAATGCGGACCCGAATTCCAAAGGTCCACTACTGTTGTGTCCACTCCCGTCCCCCTGAGGCACCCCGTTCACGAACGCGCCGCCCGAGAAGAGCTCATCCAGCCCGTGGTTGGATGAAGCGAATTGTTGGTTAAAATTTGTCGTGGTGTGCGATTGACCGGCTGACGATGCCCACGCCTGATTCGAGGATGATGGAGGACCGAATCTACCAAATCCGAATGCATCGAACGCATTTACCCCGCTCGTCCCACTCATGCCTACTGGACTTGTTGTTACGGCAGTCGAGGACGTCTCAGGCGTGTCCGCAAAGGTCATGAGCCAGGGGTTATTTGCGATGGTACGATATTGGTTTGGAGGCGGGAGGGTGTACTGACCGAATGGTGAGTTTGAAAGTCCGGTGACTGTTGCTGCATGGACACGTCGCCAACAGGACGCTCGTCAAGCACGCTCAACATGCCAGGATCAAAAGTTGTCAGTGCCCCCCAATCTATATCCCCACCTAGAGAGGATATCGGTGATGGATCTGGTGCACCGAAGAAGCTGAATGGGGATGACGACGGATGATGCATGTTCGAATTGGAGGCGGTGGAGGGGGCTTGGGAGACGGGTGCCGGCGGGGGCGCAGACTTTGGTACAGAAAAAGTAAAGTGCGTTTGTCTAAGGGCTACATATTCCTGCTGCAAGCGGGAGAGAAGATCTCGTAGGTTGTTGTTTTCACTTTCAGCCTCCTCATTCTTGGCTTCAAGTGCTGCGACTTTGTCTTCCAGCTATGGATGTCATATGCGATAAGGACAACATGGTGGAGGAGGGAAGCATGGGGTATACTGACGTCTTTGACATGTTTTTCTTTACGTTCCCGGAATGCTCTCTGCGCAGCACGATTTTGCTCTTTGCGTTTAAGTAACCGCGATTCGTCCTGCTGCGCGAGATAAACAGAGCAACCAAATCTCTTGACAAAGACTTACCTGAGGGTGTCCTGTCGACTTTCGCTTGGACGACTGCCCCTTTTTGGCTCCAGACTCCTCCACTGTCAGAGGGAGGTATACCGGTGAGGGGGATTGCGATCGAATAGAAGATGCCACTAACCAGCAGGCTTATTCTTTGAGTTGTGTCCCTCATCAAGATCATCATCCGAGGCTTTGCGTTTGAGTGCGGGCATTTCGTCGCCTTGCGCGTGGTTTTCGCCGTGGCGATGGTATGAAGACTGTGACTGACGCCTTGACAGTGAGTCCACATTATTGGCGGATGGGCTTGGGCTGCTATCGTCCGTGGGTGGAGTGAGGCCAGATAGAGAGAGCTCCGTGATCGACAAGGGGTCAGTGTTTCTGTCCTTGTTACTGTCTGTGGAAGTGTCCAACTCATGCGATATGGGTTGGAACTGTTTCTGCAGGAGAGCGAGGAATTCGTCTTGTGGCATTTGCGAGAACTGGGATGAGCTTGAAGGCAAGTTCCATAGTCCTGAGTAGTCTGACATGGTCTGTGCGCAAATGCTGGTCAGTGCAATGGCGAGCGTGGCAGTCGCTGTGTGCGACGATGACGACAACGAACAGACGAGCAGTCGCTCAGGAGAAGCTCATTGACGGTCAGCCCAATTTGGGTAACAGAAGAAAAAAAAACTATATAATTATTTTCCTGTCCATACCGACCCCTTATCGAAAATAATTCATGTTTCACGCCGTATGACGCAGATGGCCGGCAACAAGTTAGCTATGCCCATATTGGGATTAAATTGGTTTGTCGGAACCACGTTTTGGCTTTGCAGAAGCCGCCGGCGAGTAATCTGATTGCCGCGCAATGAGGCTAGCCTTATATCGGCAACGTCCGAGGCCAGCAGCTGACTCGACTCCGGCAGTGGCGGCACGAAGTTGCGATCCAGTTGGCTTCGTCTGCTGAAGAGTTAGCCTGTGATTAATCCCTACCATCGGTTATGCATCTAACGCTGTTCGTCTGGTTATTTCGCACGTATCAAGAGTGGTCGAGGGGAATGTTATGCCACGAAGGCCAGAGATCGGCAACGGCAACAGATTCTGCCCGAAGCCGGCCACAGTCTCGGCAATCAACACGTCACGCCGTATCACGACACTCCTGTTCAATTCAAATCCGTTCCCCACACCCACATCATAAGGAGTTCCCATCGAGGTTGTTTCGCCACCCTTGCCACTAGCATGTTCGTCGGCGGCATAATTCTACCGCAGATGCGCTCCAAAAGCCTTCCATGGTCCATGTTCGAATCTGAAATGGTAGATTCATTCAACCTCGCCCCGACGGAGCATGCGCAGCCTATATGGATATTTGCGAGGAGGATCACGGCGGTCGTGAGAATGCACTTCTGATTGACGTACATACCCAGGAACACCGCCGTAATGCCATGCAGTGGTAGTCACAGCTTTCGACTGTCTAACACAGGGACCCACTCGCATCAGAACACATATGGCGTGTAGTCACAAATTCTTACTATGCTGCGGATACTGTCGGTCTGCCGGATCAGCCTGCAGTACTGTGCAAAGCATGCTTGCTACCGTTTCGATCTGGCCAACGAGTTGGTAGGGCTGAGACGCGACCTCAGAGACATGTGCCACATCGTGGACTCGCCTTTTGACAAACGCGTACCTGTTCGAATAATATGTAAACTCCTCGGTCACCCCAATCCCCAACGGAAGGATCTTAAACTTGACCTAGTTCCCAGGTTCATTTTGATACGATCATTTTGACTCTGCCCTTGACGTGACGTCATGGAACTCGAACCGTACTCACTTTTCCCTGCAGATTCACCCCCGCTGACAAGTTATCTAATTTCCGTAAGTTACAGTGACGCCACGTACAGCGTTGCTCTGAGCAGATGCCCTGTAAATCAAAACCTTGCCTTGAAGCTGCAGTTTCTGCTCCCACTCGTTATTTACTATACGGAATCGTTGCCCAATGGGCACTCCAAAATATCATTAAAAGGTTGCTGATCGGTACCTGTAAGCGGTGTCGAGTTATGGGGCTACTGTACATAAGTACGAGGAACTTGGGGGTAACGGCCAGTTGTACAGTATTAGGTTGTGCAGCCCGATCGGCATCCAACGGCCGACAAGCTTCGAAACTCCTGCTGCTCGCCATCTGCCATGATGCTAGTTCTAGGGATGAAACACGTTGAGTAGGGCAGGTCAGTATCAAAACTCAACGCGCACCGCTCCAACGGATCCAAATGTGTTCCGACCACTTCGTCTATTCTTAGAAACGAATCTGCTAGCTTTGATAGGCGCTGGTGAGGTCGACTCGTCATTGTCTCTTGAATGCATGAAGTGGGCTGTCCTCAGCTGCGGTAATGAAATGCTTGCCACTAGCCATTTTACCTTCGGGTACTCCAGAAGCAGTCTGCAATTGTCAGCCATTGAGTGAATAAGACCAACAACATGCCGGTAATCGCTCGGTCACCCTAACTATGTTTCTCATCCTTCATAATGGTCGGTATCATGATTGGCTCGTTTGTTGTATATCACGGCTTCGGGCCGGTGCCTCCTGGTAGTCTCCCAGTTGTGTCCCACGAGCTCAATCCTACGCAACAGTCGAATGATGTTTACACTAATTCATTGCAGTTGTCGCTAAAACAAGGAAGGCCCATCCATAAGATGACCTTGGTCACAAGAAGGCCTGTGCTTGTAGGCCCCATATACGAGCATATTCACCGTTCCGGGAAATCAGTTCATCGTGTGTGCCTGCCTCTTGAACCTCCGTATCGTCCATGTATCTGAAGTGGAAACGCCGTGGTCAGACCGAAGGAATCAGTGCGCTAAAATGAACCAACAAAGTGGGAACTCACAGGATGAGATCAGCATGGCGTGTTAGGTTGCCAAAACGATGCGAGGAGAAAACCATGGTTTTGCTGCCTCGCAGAGTCCGAAGTCTCTGAAAGAGATCTAGTCGTTGGAGACGCATGACATACATCATGTAAGCATCCCTGCACCCGAGTATGAACGATGAATAATTTACCGTGTTCGGCGGTAGGGTCGAGGGAGGCACTTGGCTCATCAAAGAGCAGAAGGCCTACTGACGACTCGGCTTCGGAGACGAGCGACCGCATGAACGTCCGCGCACTAAAGGAAGGGGGGAATCGGCCACATCAGTATAATCCCTACTATGGAGATCTTCCTGTCGCAAGCACAGGAGGCGGATATCCAAATAGTAAGGCGACCTACACAGCCAATCTTTGCATTTGACCACCGCTCAGGGATGATTGGGTAGTGTGCATCCTCCCAGCGCCGCGGACATTACTGTAGTCGACTTGCCGACCAAAAAGTGTAACGGTTCCTTCAGGAAGGGCCGAGTAGTAATCCTTGACCGGCCGATCAAGATATGTGTGAAATCCCTCGGGTAATTTATCTATGAATTCTTCAGCCCCGCCGAGTCGGGCCGCTTCTCGTACTTTGTCGTCATCGTAACAAATGTCGGGATTGCCGAGGGCAATGTTATCCTTGATCTGAGCACTGCATTCAATCCACAAAGAGGCATGTCACGGGAGAAGACTGACTGATAAAGGGAAATGCGTATAGTCTTGGAAAAGGATGGCCATCGTGCTACGCAAGTCACGCAGTTTCAACGTTTTGATGTCCTGGCCATTTATGAGGATGGTGCCTTCGGTGGTGTCATACAGTCGTGAGATCAACTTCAGGATCGTGCTCTTTCCGGAGCCGTTCACGCCAACAATGACCTGCAAATCGAAATCAGGGATAGAATACACGTCAGTAGCAGAATTATGCGAAAACTAACACAAAGTTGACCAGCACGGATTGTAAAAGATACATTACGAAGAGCATACTTGTCGGCTCCAGGGTATTGGAAGGATACGTTCCTGGGAGGGATCGAACGTGAGAAACCCCTTTCTGAACAGGATGTCCTTACCGGAACTCTATTGAGATACCATGCTTCAGTGCTTGTTGATTCTCTGGGAAGGGTATCGTCCCGTCGACAACCTTATTAGGGATCATCGAGATCTCATACAGCTTGCGCACGCTGGCAAACTGTTCGGAAAGAGAGAAGGATTCACCAAACAACTGGAAAAGAGTGGTGGTAAAAGAGTTAGCTGTTTGGGTAATCAGGGTGAGCGATGCCAAGGATATGGGTATTGAGATTGGATATTGAATGGCTCGTAGGGTAAAGACAATCTGACAACATAATTACAGAACGCCTATACTCCTGAATATTGTAGGAACTCACCTGTGGGAGCTCGCGCAGTGGTTCGCGCAGGATAGATGCAAGAGTGAGGCGGTCCCGGACAAAAAAAGCGCGTCGAATCTCCGGAAAGTCCATTGCGTCGTCTCCGACACGAGCTGAAGCATCTTTATACACTGCGTTGCGTAAGCCTCTGGTTGGATGTACGCAAGCAAAGTCACTTACGATAGGAGAGATGTTCGCCTAGGTTGCCAGCAACGACTTCTTTCCGATGCGAGGGGTTGTCAACGACGTGCTTATATCCTTGCATCCGGATATAGTCTTGATTCTTCGTCGTTGCAGCCCATACTGACCAATAGTGGCATAACTATTGGGTGCTAGCGGAGAGAAGGTAGAAACAAACCTAGTGAGCTCAGTGAAGGCCCTCTTATACTGAACCATTGGAAAAGGGACTGTGAGAAGCTGAGGATGGCAAGCAGTGGGCCGTCCCGCTGGTCGCGCAAAATACCAATCAATACAGACAACTGTGACAGGAGTCGAATGAAGGTCATGAGCATATTCGTCGTGATTTCGATGGTTTCCCACGCGATACTTGAGCTCCATGACGTCGTCCAAGCAGATTCGAGTTGCCTCTGCACGGCGGGATCCTCGAAAGTGGGTACGTCGAGGCGAGCCATGGCTTGGAAGATATGGGTGGAGTAGTATTGCTTTATGGATCGGTTGAGAGGGACGGTGATGCGGCTGCGAGAATATTGGAGAACACGCTCCGCTACGGTGCACACCATGCGACCTGTTGCGACACGGACAAGAACGTCCTTGTCCACTGTCCGTTTCTCGACAGCCATTTCGACCTTTTGGGGGTGTTAATGATAAAAGTGGGAGAGAGACAAGCTTACCAGTAAAAGGAGTTGGCCAGAGTACCTTGTGGAGCCGTTGAATGAATCATGCAGAGGTCGATCCACTTATCCAAGACTTACCAGAGAGATACTGCGGGAATGAGAGACCTAACCACATCGACGAGCAGGTACCAGCAGATCAAATTCAAGCACCGTGGTATAGTGCATATGTCCTTCAGCATGCGCCACACATGTGGTATTCCCTCGAACAGTTGTGCGTATGTCTCGAGCTTGGAGCTATATGGTACGGGTACGTTGTACTGGCGTTCTTCATAGAGGTCCCACACGCCCATACGTGTGTATTTGACATTCCGGGTGTCTGTTGGGTCAAACACGCCAGACCTATTAGCAAGTGGTTTTTCTTCTTCTGCCAAGTTTGCTGGTCTTCATGGTGACGTTTAACTAAGGACCAACTGCGGACATGCAAGCACCTATACCTTCCAAAAAAGGCTATGTATCGTGAAATGCGGCCAGTAATAATTGACTTCAGACTGAAACCAACGGATTAACTTAGCTGGACGATGAGCTCGGACTTGTCTTCGCTGCTCAACTCTTCGCGAGCTCTGAATGCTCATCTGTCGAGGCCTGACCTTCCTACGGTCAACCTGTCTCTCGACCAGATAGAGGCACAGTCGCGGCGCCTCGTTTCTCGTCAACCATGCTGCAGCGACCGACGCTGACCGCGCGTGCGTGCCACAGACAATTGCATGAACTCGATTCTGACCGTTGACCACACAGGAACTACCTTTTAGCTCAAGCCCACGTAGATGCACCTGCGCTCGCCAGTTCCATCGCACACCTCAATACTTCTACTACCTTTTCGCCTCTTCAGCCCCTCCAGGACACTGACGTCGCGGGTTACCTTCGCCATGCCCACGAACAGAATCTGATTTCAACCATAGAAGAGGGCAGACGCGAGACGCAGGAAGCCTTTTACAACCTCCTAGAAGAGAGAAGCAGAAAGGACTGGGAGGCGAAGAAAAGGAGGGTGTTCGAGGAACTTGGAGGGAGATCTTTGGCAGCCGCTACTGCAGGAGCTGACGGCAAGGCGCTTGCAGAAATGAAGAAAACCTTTCACTCGAGAGCCAACCTTGCTGTGCGTTCCGTTCTCTACCCTTACAACACGCTAGACAACTTAATCGCCTCCCTCAGGCAAGCACGGGTCCAAGTCTCACACTCCAAATGCAAAGCAAGATGATGGCTTACGACCGTACCATATGCGAACTCAACGCAGCAAGATTACGAGGGATGTCGTGTCCTATCATCCATCTCCTTATGCAGGCTGCTGCCAACCTGAGCCAAGACGTATGTCCGCCTCCAGTTTATCTTGTGTATATGAGAAATTGAGGGGGGATACTCCCAGCCTTTGTCAACGCAGATGGTGTTGAACTGTCAAATTCTCGTCAAGATAACTGGTGAGCCACCCGCGCTCCCCCCCGTAGAACATGCGGGAGCACACATCCTTAATACTCCTCTCTTCGAGAGAAAATATGCACGGGCGTACCTCGGCGATCCTGAATCGCGTGAGGCAGCTTCGTTGAGGGCACAAATAGCCAAGGGTGGACGAGAAGCCCTCGAAGACCAGTTTTGGGATATTATCGAGCGTGGAATTCAAGCACGAGCGGTGGAAGCAAGATTGGGCGGTGATCCAAGCGTGGCAAACAAGATCAGGGCATTTCTCGGTGTTAAGTATTACAAAAACGGTCAATGGGAGGATCACATAGAAGTAAATGGGTATCGGGTTTTACAGGCGACACTACACTGACGTAGATGTTATCAGATCGTAGCAGGTCAGCCACTCTGGGCTAAGCTGTTCTATCTCGTGCGGACCGGCCACGCGCAAGAGGCCCTTGACGAGGCCGTACGCTGCCAAGCTGCCATTGAACACCGCGAACCCAGCTTCGTGAGCCACTTCCGGTCCTGGATCGAATCGCCAGACAGACGGTACGTTGCTTGGTCGTCACTTGCCATTCATTCTCACATTTCGCTATAGGCTGTCAAAATCCCACCGGGATTATCTTCAATCTGTGTATAATGCACACATGCTACATGCGGCAACAACGGATCCATTCAAGCTAGCGTTGTACAAACTCATGGGTCGGTTGGAGCCCTCAAGACGGTCTGTCCTTCACGTTACAGCTACCATCGAGGACTGGCTGTGGTTCCAACTTGCAATGGTATGTCACACGTTCGAAATTGATGCGAAACGCGCCTACCTTTCTGTAGGTTGATGAGGAAGAGGAAGGCGGTCTCCGTGGGCTCACAGAAGTCCTACTTAGTTACGGCGAACACCACTTTGAGACAGCCAAAAAAGGCGTGTGGGCGAGTGTCCTTCTCATGTGTGGACAGTTCGAGAGGGTAAGTGGTAGGCACATGTGACTCGGCGCCCATCTGATGGTGCTCCAGGCAGTCGCTGTTCTCTGGGAACATCCAGAGACAGAGGTCGAGGCCGTTCATCTGGCTATCGCTCTTGCCTACCATGGATTTTTGCGCGTGCCACCTCGAGCAGAAACGTCAGACCTCAGTCCCCGTGCGTTTTGTTTTTTTTTTTTTGTTGGCTTTGTCGGGCATAGACGGCAGCGATACTCAATCTCATTTATTTAGTGACGATATCGCCCGTACACCCTCCTGCACTTAGCCTCTCTACACTTATCTGGCGGTATGTCCGCCAATTCGTCAAGATGGATGCCAAGGAAGCATTGCAGTACGTCTACTGTGTCTGCCTTGCGGCTGATCAGGGTAATGGTGTTGGAAATGAAACCCTCGAGAGCGCCTGGGAGCTCGTTCGAAGGATCATCGTCTTGGCACATTCGGGACCAGCTTGGGATGAACTTGTTGGAGGGTTTAGACCAGACGGGACGAAATTCGTATGTCTTCTCATCCCTCTCTTCTGACTTCAACTTGATAGTGTGGCCATGATTCAGAATGGCATTGTCGAACAGGGTGCTACCCTATTGCATTTACAGAATATCACTCAATACAATAATCAAATCCTCATCCGGGCTGCTCGTGACTGTGAAGAGAACGACCGCATCCCAGAAGCTATCAAACTTTACAACCTCGCTGGTGACTATGCGACTGTCATTGCTTGTCTCGCACAGGCTCTAGGAAATACTCTCTCGCTCCCGATGGCCGAGAATGAGAAAGGAAAAATCGTCGAAAAGACAGCGTTAGAGATATTAAACCACTACGAGAGGATGAATAGGGCTGTGGGTAAGGACAGGGAAGCCGCCGTGCGCCTCCTGCGTGTCAGGGAGGCTATCAACGCTAAAAATGCTGGTCGCCCTGACGTCACCCTTGAAGTCTGTATGCTTTCTCAGCCAGTTACAACTTGTGGGCTGACGTCGTCGCAGATCATGGAGTCAACTGACCTCATCCCCTTGGATGGCGATGTCGCCAAGATCACTCGCAGGGCGGAGGACTTCAAAGACCTCCATGATGCTCTGCAGCGCAATTTGCAAGTTTACCTACCTCTCACAATGGACTGCCTCGCCACTTTACATCAGTCAGTAAAAGCTTCATCCACTGTCACGGAGGCTACCCGGCAGATGGTACGTTCTGACTTAACTAGCGGGCTTTCAAGTCTGACGTCAGAAATTCTTCAGTCTTTGACATCGCTGAGAAAGAAATCTAGGTCATTGATGGTATTCGCGGGCATTTTGAAGTACAGAATGTCTCCGGATGTGTATTCGTATCTGGCACGATTGGACGTGGAGATTTCCTTGTAATCATTTGTAGTCTCGAGGACATTTTCTCACCTCGCGATCGTGGTCTTAAAAACGTACCTGAAACTTATCTGGATGCAATGAATGGACGAACACTATGTCGTCACCTATACTACTGGTCACCATTGCGCTGGCACAAGTTCCTCCTCGGCTTCATCTATGTCGCCGCCTGCCAAATCTTCACTTTCTCCGTCGTAGTCCTGACCCTCATCTGTAAGCACCCCATGGTCGGGTGTGTTCTTCTGACACTGGAGTAAGACGGTTGCCATTAGTGAAGGCGAGGTCATGAAAGCCAGTAGATAACTTACATGGTAAACTGCAGTCCAATAACCGCTCCAGTACATGGCGTTTAAGGCATTATTGAACGCTTCATCTCGACTTACCATGGATGTCGAGGCAGGAGGTAAGAACTCAGAGGTGTTGGGGGCCGTGGTGTTGAATACATGATGCGACCGAGCCTGAGGTTCAGAAAGTGAGGGATCATGGGTTGGCACGAAGGTATCAAAATTAATCGGTGCAGTGTTGTCCGCATCTCCCTCAACAATAACATCCTTCGGTACTTTGGATTGCTTCCCGACCGTAGCTCGCGGAACATTGTACCACCTTGTGCACGTCCATGAGAGCCAGCCTTGAGACAAAGACGAGACTTACAACGGGGACTTTTTTATGGGTTCCTTCTTCCAACCCTTCGATTTCCCGTGGTAAACCTGACAGAAAGTTTCGACTCTGAGATGAGACGCGACAAGTAACGGAACACACCTCGTACTCAGCCTGGGCAGAGTTCCAGGCATCAATGAGCGCGGAGTCATCCCATATGTCTTCGTGCGTTAATTCTCTGCTTTCTTCGTCCTCTTCGTCGACTTCGACTTGTGGGTTTTCGTGCAAAACACCGTTCTCTTGCTCATCGTACACCACGGTGTCCTGCAGCGTTCCGGGATCGTCCCAATGCTGAACATGGGCGCTGCGACCCTTTTGCTGGCTGTATTTACGCTTTTTGGAGGGTGGTTGAGTGGAAGTTTCGGCCGTTGATGGCCCCGATGAATCCTCCAAGTCGTAGCGGACAAGCTGACGCATTAGTGTAACAAGCCCGCGAGACGAAACTCTTAGTCACTCTGTACTTGTAGTTCACGGATATCAAGATGATTCGTACATAAAACTATCCAAGCACTAAAGCACTAAAGTCTAGTACACATTCCTACAGCTTGGCAAGCCCAAGAATATAAGGTGACCATTTCGTGGACTTGACTTTCTCGACATCGGCAAGGGTGATCGGGCAACACTCATGGCCGTGGTTATACCCCAACCTACTCAGCATTGAAAGTTTTCAGCTTAGGCAATTTCAAACTGTTCGCACCTTGATCGGCCGTCCACTCCTCCCGCCTCGTAGAACTCCGGTCGACGCAGTAAACTAACAACTGCTGCACCGCCAATGCCTATATTGTGCGTTAAGCCGTACTTTCCGCGTTTGTCAGCAGTATTAAAGAGAGCTTGGGATTGCATAGGGCCAGCCCCTGGAAATTGCGATCAATTTACAGGAAGTAGTCCTTGTAACCAGACTCACATTCTCGTAATTGCACTATTCCCGCCACAAAAATCAGTAATCAACCACAGAAACAAGGAGTAGAATTCGCACTTGTAATATAAAAATGCATTCCTATCCCCGTTGCGCCCAGTGGGTGCCCTTTGGCTTCAAGGCCACCACTTGGATTAACGACATACTTACCCCCATACTGCGACCGACTCGTGAGTGTAAATGCGGAAGCCCACTCCCATACATACCGTGTTGTCTCCGATTGTCTACCATCTTATGGGCGGCATCTGGAGCACACAGCCCGAGCGCGGGGTACGTTATAAGCTAAAGAGAGAACGAGTCATGAACGATCAACGAACGAACATCGACGCTCACCTCATTAGCTGCGAAGCAGTCGTGAAGTTCAACGACTCCAACTTCGTCTCTTCCTTTTCCCTGGCGCAAAGCCTGCTTGTGCGAATACCTTATCGGCGCACCGCCGTGTCATGCCATAACCAACCACTTCCATGGCACTGTTCGACTCAAAACTCGTGGGATCGTCTGTCTCGAGTGCCATAGCCACAATCTCGATAGCCTGGTTTTCGAGTTTGTGAGAGTGGACGAACGCTTCTGACGCAACTACGCAACAGGCGGCGCCATCCTCGCAGCGCAAAAAAGCGTATCAAATAAAGTGGACGAGTAAGGTGGCGGCGTCACTCACAGAAGTAGGGCTGCACATAAACTTGGTGAGCTGTTTGGTGATCTTTTGGGAATCCAAGACCTGCTGTACAGTCCAGCCATTGCGGAACTGTGAGTAGGGGTTGTGCACGGAATGCGCGTGATTCTTCGCAGCTATATAGATAGCACCAGATGGAGTCAGGATACAACGGCGGGCACTATGCATCTACTAACCTATCTTTGCCAAATGGACGATCTCGGCACCATATTTGTCAAAGTACTCCTGACCAGCATTTGCGAACATTCTAGGTGGGCCAGGACCGAAGTTTGTCCCAGCCTTCAGCACTGGTTCCAGCTCCACGGTCTTGCCATGAAAGGGAGCCACTGGGGACGGCCTATCAGGGAAATGGGTGCCGAGACTTCCCGGCGCCATGCGCTCGAATCCGAGTGCTAGCGCGCATTCTACGAGACCCGACTTGACGCAATTATTTGCTTGGTAGAGGGCAGTACCACCGGTGGCACAGTTATTATTCACGTTTGTAATCGGGATGCCGGTCATCCCGAGGTTATACAATGCGCGCTAAGGGGATGAAACATTGTACAGCGAACGGCTTGTGTGAGGGGCACAGCGAACTTGCCTGACCACTGGTGGAGTCTCCATAGCAGTATCCCACGTATGCGGTTTCGATAAGGTCATACGTTATGCCTTCGAGCATTCACGTTTGCAAGTTCAGTTAGTAGTAGACCAACCGTGTGACATACCTGCATCGAGCAATGCCTTGGTGGCTGCCTCGAGACCCATCTGCATGAGCGGTCTAAAAGCTGCCAGTATTTCAGTGTTAACTAATCAGGGCTCACATCCTCAGTTGTCCTTTGGCCCCTGGGCTATGACGAGCAAGCCACCTGTGAGATGCCTGGTCACCGCAAAGCCACTTCAAGGCGAACAGACCTTGATGAATGCAGTGCACCCGCACCCGATGATGAACGACCTCTTTCCCTTCGTCAAGGTCATTGCGATGACGCTCGTATAACAGACTCTGGACTGGTCCGTTCGTGGTTATGTGACACGCGACCGGGATTATGTAAATGCCGGTACTACGGGGTATTATCACAGAACGGTCAACAAGTAGTTGTACATACATCTTTCGCACTACAGTTAGGACCATTCTAAATGTTGACTACTGCGTTGTGTCTGGGCTAGTGTGCGAAAACTCTCTTGCGGAAAACTGAAAAAATCTACGGCCGGACCACGACACCCCCGGGCGGACTCACCACAGCCACATATCGGTACTTTCTAGTAACCATGTTCTAATGCTACGTGGCCTCGAGTGCGATATCCGGACTGAATTCGTGGCCCTCTTCAATGAACAAGTAGTTGATGAGTCTTCTGATGACCTGCCCAAAATGTGATATGGGGATCGCCTGACTTATCGTCGTTCACTGACCTCCACGTTAACACTATTTCCAATCAAACGATACTTGGATTTCAACGAAACACCTGATGGCCATACGAAAACACTAGGAGCGTTAGTGGACGTACCTGTTACGTGGGAGAGCTTCAGAAGCTCGTTGGGAGTAAAATATCGCAGTCTGAGACAGTCCAGCAGTCGAACCGCCTGTTCGTCACCACTTCTTTGCGCCGCCAAAAACTCATCAAACACCCTGGTGGTCTATGACAGGATGTGTATCAGTGAAGCTTAGATCAGCGCGAAGATGCGTACATCCAGTTGTTCGTTCATCTGAAGGATTGAACCTGCACGCTCGACCAGGTGAGTGTATCCTACGGATATTCACGCCTCAGCGATACGGTCAAGCTAAGATATTCATACCTCGGGTAAAACAGCATGATCTGGTACCAGAGGGTAATACGATGTCGAACAAACGGCCCCACTTCTCCAGAACGCGGTCCGAAACGTTGAAGGAAACCATAGACTCATTATCCAGTTCATCTAGGTAACGGTTCAGACAGCGTGGGGCCACTGACATCTCGGGGTGTTGTAAAGGTATGTGATCCAAAATGTTTAACTGGGCATCGTCGTACCCGGGAAACTTCAGTGGTGAAAGTTTTGCCAAAAGGTAGTATCGCAACCGTGAGTTGGGGATACCATACTGCAAGGGCGAAAGATTGAACTCTGCGATGTTATATCCTAGACGCTTAAGAGTTGACACGAGGTGATACCGCGTCTCGGAATGCTACCTGTTGTGTGACTTCCTCTACTAAATCCAATGCAAGGAAACGCACCTGAAACCCAGTCACATTCTCTACGAGGATGTAACGAGGATGGACCTGTTGTGCGCCTAACTGCGGAAGAATGTTATGGATCAAATGTAAGAAGGATTGCGCCCGTGGGTCGGATGCGCCTTTGGCATCAGGGTTCAGAATAGTGTAAGGCTGGCATGCTGGCGAAAGAAGCCAGAGGTCAGCTTGGTGCTGGGACAATTGTGTAGCAGTGAGGATTGAGATGTCTGCCTGGCAGAGTATCATGCAGGGACATTACAGGACCTGTCGATCACGTTGGGGGCATGAGATCGTGTCAGTACTAACCTTGTGAATTATGTTAGATCCATAGTTGACTGCATACACCTGGCAGGCAATGGGGTCCCAATCATATGCTGCGATGACCGTCGCAGGTGTCTGGCTCCGACTGAGTGCAAGGTGGAGACCCCCTACGAAAACATAAGCGTGACAGTAAACCGACTCATAGATAATACCTATTCCACTGTAGAACTCGATGGCCCGTATCATGATGGCCGTAAGTATGGCAATGGTAATCGGTCGCCACCATATAATTGGCTTAGGTAATCGAGGAGGGGGTACATTGGCAGACCTCGTCCCGACTCCTCGCACATTATCTTACCACCTCGTTACTTATCGGAACGGGCTCAAAACTGCAACGCTTTGGACGACGTCGGTTTACGATATTTTTGACGCTAGTGGTATCACACTCTCTCCCGCTTCGCAGGCTTACTCTTTTTCTTGATGACACCCGACATTCATTCCAGCGAAAACTGCTTCGACGGGGAAACATCTCTCCCGTCTGCATCCCTCGTCACCACTCCGCCTAAAATCATCTCACGAGAACTATTATCTGATTTCCCCAGTTGGCCCTCGTTCACCGATGCACCGTCTGAAGCCCCTGGAGGTGGTCATTATGATGGACCCTTGGACGGAACAAAATCGCAGAGGTGAATATTGTACTGGGTGGCACTTTGTTCCAGAATACTGATCTAGCGATGTGCCCCACGCTGCTATTATCGTTCAGTCCTGGTGTGCATTTACCTACGCCTCAGAGGTGCGTTAACGCCCGACCTTTCTTTTTACATAAGTTAGTCGTGTTGCCCTCAGTGGAAAGCGACTATTCTACATCCCTGTTCCCGGCTATGCCGTTGACCTTCCTTCCACTGTCCGTAGCCCAGCCACCATATCGTCATATCTGCTATCAGAGGCTGAACCCTTAGTTTCGGCTGCCCACAAGTGAGTGCATGGCGGTAGCTTTTTGTAGGTGTGTATATTTTAACTTCACGATAAGCGCGCGATCTAGCCAGCAACCTTCGACTTTACCGTCGGAGTTTCGCTTGTATACGTACGTCGGCTAAGTATCCTGCACTCTATTAGTCTCCAGTTGACACGGGTATACAAGTACTCCGTCGCCTCTTCGATCCCAGCAAACGCTTACGCCGGAATCCAGGTGGGTCGTTGTGCTGTATTGGATGTGGAGAATAAGCATCTGAGAATTTGTTCAGTCCTCTGCCAATGCGCTATCAGGCAGGAGGTTCCAATTCGCAGGAGCAACCTCTGGTACTGACGGACACACGTGGCCAACATATGTAAGACGTTTAGCATGCTATCTTCTGTTGGCGAGCTGACAAGTAGCATGAAGGGTGCCGTCGTCAGTCGAGCCCACGCAAAGCGACCTGTGGTGGGTGATCCTATTTTGTAAAAGGTATGCAGCAGAAATTTCTTACTTAGGCTCAAGCGAGTTATTGCCGATGGCATGCACGGCGACTTTGGGCGAGGCACCTCCGCGCGCTACAACTCCAGGGGAGCAACCAGCTATCGATTATTTTGTTGATGTGCCGGACACGGAGCTTCCGCGTACACCTCCACGGAAGTCGCCAGCATCAGTGCCAGGGCGTGCGGACGGTGACAACCACTTGTTACCAGTACAGCTCGACAGTACTGTAGCGGCCAACACAGAAGCTGGAGGAAAAATTTTGCGGATCCATCCACAACTTGCAGAGAATCACCTTGCACTTGCCCAGGAAGCAGAGGCACGGAGGCCTGATTACTTCAAACGAATGAGACGCGCTGCTCGAGCCACCGATGCGACGCCACAAAGTTCAGCATTGCAGCCCGCCGCTCCCATTGGCATCACCAACAGTCCCATGAAGGGTAGACGCCTCACCTTGTTCCAGGAAACATCTGAAGAGAGCTTCGAAGAGAGTTTGATGGCAGGCGGATATGGGCGCTATGTGAGTAACAGTGTTTCAAAAGCCTCGGTCAAGATCGGGGCCTTTCTTTTGTTTACGTTTATCTTGCATTGTAGCGTTCCGATGCATTGCCGTGGAGGAAGCCAGAAAACGAAGTAATGAACGTTATGGACATGTCGGAGGACCCTGCTGCGATGATCGAACGAGAAAGGAAGAAGCAGAGGCTAGCGGCATTCCGCAGTGTCCCGTCTGCCTCATCGTCGAAAACACAGCTCGTTCCTACGGAGATTGAAGGGCGCGGTAGAGTTCTCATAAGCATAGATGCTTCGGAGCCGCCAACCTCTCCCAAATGCAATGCCTTAAAAGGTAGACGGTCGCGGAGGAAAAAGAAAGTTGCCGCTGATGCACGCGAAGAGAAAGATGGTCTGCTTGCGCCTTCGGAGGCGAAGCTTGACGCTCCCAATTGGCCAGATATGCACTTCCCGTGGGGTTCAAGTTCAACGCCAGGCGGGTTACAGAATTTGGAAGAAGAGAGATTGCGGCACATTGAAAATTTCCTTGATCGAGACTCGGATGAGGAAGCTGAGGAAGGGTCATCTTCGCCTCTGCGGAGTGCCGCAGAAGAGATACGGACGGCGCAAGAGAAAGTGTACCCTGTTTTTCTTCATGCTGGGGAGGCGCAGGTCGGCTCCACGGCCGGATCGGTCGTTCCCAGGGACTCTGCTGATGCGAGGGCGGCGTTCTTGTCGAAGAAGTCTGTTAAGGTGCTCTCTCTTCGTCTTCTGCGCCGTAGGCATACCGATAACAACGGAGAGGGAGGCGAAGTGGTGTGCATCTGTAACGAACCAGACGACGACCGAGACTCGGTCCAGTGCGATGCGTGCCAGATATGGTATCACCTAGATTGCATTGGGATTCGAAGTACGTCAGAGCTTGGCAGGGAAGAAGACCCGTGGTTTTGCGCAAACTGTGCGGAAGCAAAGACACCGCCGCCCGTGATGTTGTCGTTATCGGAGCCTACCTTGGTGCCCACGGATCACATTATTGGTGATGGGTGTTGTGACCTGCCATTTTTGCAGGCTGGGTTTAATCCGTCGCCGACGACGCACTGGACAAGTTCAGCTCGGGTGCCAAGGACGCCACCAGGGAGTCGTGCTGGGTTCCAGTTTTCGTCGGGGTCTTCGTGGGATGAACTGTCTTCTCGAGGTGGACCTCATACGCCACAATTTCCAAGCTCACACGATGCGCGCGTGTACACGACGCCTGGGCAGGTTGGTTCAGTCCCACTTGAGGAGTCGCCGTTTGATCCCACGTCTACACCCTCTCGTGGGATCAAGTTTAGTGCGCCATTTGCCACGCCAAAGAATGGTTTATGGCAAGGACGTCAGCAGGACTTGTTTCACACACCCACGCGACCGGGTGGGATTACTTTCGGGCGACAGTATGGGTCCAGGGGGGTCGAGGAGACGTCAGGACTTTCTACGTCGGTGCAAGACGTTACTCCGGTAGTCCATCACCTGAAAGAGCATGGTCCACCGCTGGAATCTCCGTTAGTCGGGAAACGGTCACGGCATAGTGTGGAAAATCGGTTGTTGACGTCTCGCGGGAAATGAGACACGAATGCACTTGACGACTGGTTTGTTATTCTGTTCCCATACTTATTACATAGCACAGACGGCCACGCTTGTGGTCAGGGTAATATGGGTGATATCAATATGTACGAGGACGAGTGGTAGGTAGAGTGTTGCATATTACATATGTAGCGTGTGTCGTTTTCGGGCCGCTGTCCAACTGCATCTGGCACGTGGTTACCGTGCTAATCGGCGTCCTCGGCACGTCATCCCGGATGTACGTGTTGCCACGCGAGAACGTGCACAGCCTCGCCGACAGTCGCTCCCAACGTGGCATGAATCATTTACGAAGACTTTTCAGCAAAAATGGTGTTCACCGAAAGGAGCGCCACTGGCCCTCCACAGAATGATGGAGGTGGATGTCACGGAACAGTTCCCTCGTGCACGGAGACCTACATAAACAGAAGTGAGCGTTCCGCGGATATGCTGGAGGCCGATTTCCGCATGTCAAAACGGGATAATATTTGGGACGGAGATATAACGTAAGAAATGAATAAAATAAAATAAAAATAAAATAAAAATTTCACGGCGACCCTGTTTTCCCACGGGATGACCTGTCCCGTCGATACAATATAACTTGGTTCCCCCCGGGTGGGGTGGACTTGAAGCTGCCCGTGTCCCACTGATCACCCCAACATGTCTACCCTGGCCACTGCCCTTGCTGACCTCGCCACGAAGGCGCAGGCAAAGATGTCTCGATCCCGTCTGCACACCTGCGAATTCGAATCTGCCTCGGACGCGTCCTCGTTGGCCGAGGGTGAGTGACCAGTTTTCGTTTGCCCACTATGACCCCTTAGCAAAAAGTCTAGGTTCTACCTCTACTCGCCGCGTCCATCTTCCATCCCTGTCTATCCCTCGACCCAACGAGCACCTCGCTGTCCTTCTCCCAAAGAACCTCTGGAAGGTGTGCAGATTTGGAAGTGTCCCTATCTACCAACCATTCATTTTCTTCTTCGCGTTCAGCCTGATGCACTAGCTTCGAATTGCGACAACTTTTCCTGTCGCGTGCCCTTTTCGCTTCTAGAGCGTCGTCATGTGAGCAGTCGCTTGATCGACCAGTTACTCTTACTCAATCGTACATAATAGCATTGCAGAAAGTGTGGCGGCGTGTTTTGCCAACAGTGCACTTGCCGTATAACCCATCTCCTTGACGTCTCTAATCTCGACTTCCTCTTCCCTCCACGTAATACTCTCATCGCTACATTCGACAGCCCAACGTCACCGGTTGTCGTTGAAAAGGTATGCGATGATTGTTGGGATCAGATCCATGGTCTCTCGCGTACCCCTGACACTCGGCCTTCAACCCCAAGCTTGGTCTCATCTCCCTCGACATCTTGTTCCTCTCCGATTTCCTCTATTTGCGCTTCCCCCATACAACCCCAGTCCAGTCTGCCGTCAACTGTTGTTTCTGTGACGCGTAGTTCCTCCCAATCAAGCGCAAGGAAATTCCCATTTCCATCAGTACAGACTTCGATTATCTCGGATCTCGAATCCACACCCCAACCTTCTTTCGGAGAACTGGATACTTACCCCTTGAGGCAATCTAGCATCATCTGCAAGGCAACCGGTGGCGGTCGGTGGGAGCCGAAGAACTCGCCTCCAAGGATTGGCGTGCGCATACCAGGGTGCAAGGCACAATATGAATTGGAGATCGAGAGGGAGGAGCAAGAGGAGCGGAGAATACGTTTGAACCCTATAATACGAGACGGAGGTTCGTGGACAACCTGAGTCTTGCCAAAGTAGTCATGATGACTGATTATCTTGCAGATTTTCAATATCGATTCCGGCCGGACCGATCGATAGCTACAAGTCTAGCCAGGAGTCCGCGCCGACTCTCCACCTTCTGAGACCCTCGTTTTTTCTTGTTTCTGTTTCTTTTTCCTTTTGGTGTCTCGATGCTTTCTGAGGGCTCTGTTGTACCATCTGCTGTACATACCTGTTGTGCTTTCGCTTCCATTCGCTGATCCTTGTTCTTATTTTGTGACACATCTCATGTCTCCAGGCCTTCAAGTTTACTGACGTATGCCTTCGCTATGCATGCTTCATAGTTACCCTACTTGTACTCATTTGTGAAACAACATACGTTATTTATCATATCGTGTAGTAGATGCGATGACCAGTACATACGATACCACTTCACATTTGTAACATACTGTAATACATTTGTTCTATCAGTGACCTTGATTATCACGATGGCCAGGCACGGTTCAGACCACGAGAATGATGGATTTCAATGGCAGGTGGTGTCCTTTCGGGAGGACATTTCTCCCGAAGTGCACACGACGAATAATCATATCGCAAAATCTATCTCCACACAGTTGCACCTCCTTCCTTGACAACTTCTCCCGAACTCCTTGGGGAACCAAGGTCAACTCATGTGACACGAGTAGGATTGCGATCGCAGGATAAGGTGCGGTGCCACTACTTAAAATACTTGTTTCTCGCCCTCGCCTCCGCATACCGGTCTGGCCTCGGCGGTCTCCCATACCTTGGCTCTTCCGACCCTGCAAGACAACATGTCAGATACAAACTGCCTGCCAGTTTTGACATGCAATTACCAAAATTTTCTCTAAAGATGGTGGGTACGGCATCACACCACACTTCTCTCCACATGAAGGCACCTCCGCCAGCCGAAAGGTCAAGTCCATATTCTTCAATAAAATCCCTCACCGAAAACCCATAACGTTGGTCCTTTTGTAACACGGGAACGGATATTGGTACCCTTTGGGGAAGAAGAAGAACAGTATACCGATGGTAAGGCGTGCCCTTCTGGGGATGAGGCGGTATATATTCTGTGTGGTCATTCAGATCGGCGATAGGTGACGATGATGTCGCCGATAGGGGGACATTCGGTCTAGGGAATAGGTTGTGATGCCCTTTTACGGTTAATGGAGGTAATCGAATTCGACTTACTGTAACCAGTGAAGGTATGTTTGGAACGTGCTGTTGGTTTCATCCGGAACGTCTACCAGAAGGATTTATCAGTGTGTACGCGACGTGGTCATTTCCGTGAAACGTTCACCTGGGTCAACCATCAATAGCGTGTACAAACGCGTGTCCGTATGGAACACGCTTGTGTAAAGCTTGGGTGGTTCGGTCGTCTGCATCATAGATAAGAGATGGTCCTTAGTTTGCTAGAAGACATAGTGTGACCTGTTCGGGAAGTAGGAACGTGCCAGGTTCCACCAGCATGTGTTGTGTCTTTCCGGGCTGGCCTTGAGAAGGTTTCCTTGCTTGGGGATATGTGACACGAAGGTCCAAGGAGGGACGAAGGTAGGGTATCACGTCGGGCACGACACACATCTGGTGGATGCGTTCCATCTGTAGAAGGGTGAAATGTTGCGGAGAGGGGGACCTCTAGTCTGCACCCACCAATTCGTCGAGCCGGCCCTCTTCCCTCCAGCGCTTCTCAATGATATGTCTGTCGACCGCCTTGCACATGTCCGCTGGAACGAGGGATGAAACCGACGATACAGCATGACGTGTAAAATCGAAGGAAACGCACCCATTCCATTTTTGACTTTCCAGCGAACCTCGGGAAGGTTAACTTGGCTCTGGATTTGCAAGATATCCAATTTCTTCTCCATCTCCTGAGCAGCCTCTGTGGTTGAGTCTGTGCTGGCTTTGGTTTCCGCCAGAGCCGCCTTCAACTGTTGTTCCTGGGTCTTTAATGCCTCTGAGTCAGCTTTGATGTATTTTAGTGCTTCATCGTAGGCTGGGAGTACTCCGAACGCGAGTGGTCTGTGCCATTCACGGGGACGGTCGCGCGAGATATTTGGTCGACGAGGCTTGTATTTTTTCTTCCTGGATTCAGCAGCAGCCTCCGACTGGGACGCTTGGATGGTGCTGTTAGTCCTGGTAAATCTGGCTACTGGAACCCGCAATGATTGTCGGCAAGCCAGCATTGCGAGCTGAAGTGCAGGTCGACTTGGTTCTTTGCCCGGTAAGTTTCCTTATTTAATTTACCCTATGTTTTGCTGACGTAATGACACTGGCTTGTATTATCACAACGACCATGTCGAGCACGAAGCAGGGTGCGTCTGGTGCAACTGTGAAACCGATTCCGGGTATTACAGTGTACGACAGCGAGGTGTTGGAACCAGAGCCAGTTCGTCCGGGCGGACTCGTGCAGGACGACAAGGTACGTGTTTGGCAGCTTCGTGCCTTCACTCGAGTGCTACATCATCCATCCATACAGAGACACACATTCCGTCAACCTGCAAAGCCAATAGAGCCGCCAACGCCGCGTGGTTCGCTCCTTGGTCTCGACCGGCTTGCGAGAGAAAAGAGGGAGCAGCAAGCAGCCGAGAATGGACCCAGGAAGAAATTTAGGGCAAATGACGACGCTATGTTCAAAGGTGAGTGGTAGTTTTTTTCTGCTGGTTCTGTGTCCTGAAGACCTATTTGTAAAGTACCGAGTTTACCAACATCCAGAGCCAGTACTGCCAGGCACAGAGGGGAGGAGACACCCTCGCACCCGGGCGGTTTATCCGAGGTGGCTAGACAAAGACTAGATGAATACAGAAGAAACCGCGACAGGCAAAGGGGTACGTAATACCATGCCATATCCTGATGGCCAGACCATTGAGACCCCCTTATTGTCAGAGGGGATAATTGCAACCCAAGAACGAAAATCCGACCGTCCCAAGGGTCTTGGAGATTTCCAACGACGATCAAATAGAGATGACAGGATATGGGGCGATAGACGGGATCGTGGCCAACGGGATGGACGGAGCTGGGACTCGACGCCCCGGAGCGAGAGAGGTGGCCGCGACCGCGACCGCGATGCACCGAGCATAAGAGTGCCTAATGTCAGCTGGGAATCGACTCCGAGGAGAAACGGGGACAGCGATAGTTCCGGATGGGGGGGAGCTAAGAACCGCGCATGGGATGCACCTACGCCTAGGGTACCACGAGGGGCAAGCCCGGAGGAAGATGGCTTGTTAGGCGTAGATGTGAGGGAGTGGGAGGAGGAGCAACTGAGACTCGATCGAGATTGGTACAGCGGCGCAGAGGAGGGTTTCGTGGCTGGCGATGAGGAACGGAATCCGCTCGCTCAGTATGAGGACATGAATCCACTCAAGTTAGAGCCAGCAGTTAAACCAGTGGTCAGTAACTATTGCATGTACGGATTTTCTACACTACTCATGGGTTCATATACAGAAGAGAATATCCGCCAGACAGGCTCAATATGTTAGTAATCCTCTTTGGCGAATGTGCACTCCGGTTACTGACGTTACTCCAGAACGCGGACAACGACCTGTGGGAAGCTAATCGCATGCTTACCTCCGGTGTCGCCACTCGAAAAGAGGTAGACCTCAACTTTGAAGACGAGTCAGAGTCTGCTGTCCATGTTATGGTCCACGACCTCAAGCCACCATTCCTCGATGGCAAGACTATCTTCACGAAACAACTTGAGCCAATTAATCCTATCAGAGACCCCTCAAGTGATATGGCCATCTTTTCCAAAAAGGGCAGCGCTCTCGTAAAGGAGAAACGCGAACAGGCGGAACGAGCAAAAGCAGCCGCGAAGCTTGCCTCGCTGGAAGGGACTTCCCTGGGCAATATAATGGGCGTGGAAGATACGGAAGCAGCAGCCGAAGGTGTGTTACTCCTCGCCGACCGCCGTGCATTTCGAGTTGGACATTCACGTAGCCCATTCTTTACTGCAGCCGCAGCTCAGAAAGCTGCAGCTTCAGGCCAGAAGGAGGATTATAAGGGTGACTCCAAGTTTGCAAGCCATTTGAAGATTTCTAGTGGAGTCAGCTCGTTTGCGAAAAGTAGGACATTGAAGGAGCAGAGAGAATATCTTCCCGCTTTTGCTTGTCGTGAAGACCTTTTGCGGGTTATCCGGGACAATCAAGGTTTTTATTCGTTTCTTCACTGCCGAGATCGTCAGATTCATCAATCTTAACAGTTGTTGTCGTCGTGGGTGAGACCGGTTCAGGTAAGACAACACAATTAGCGCAGTACTTGTACGAGGATGGTTATTGCACGCATGGCATCATCGGATGCACGCAACCTCGTCGTGTCGCTGCCATGTCGGTTGCAAAACGTGTCTCCGAAGAGATGGAGGTATGTCTGTCACCATCTTCCATTAATCCCCAAAGCCTCACGGTGTACGCAGTGCAAGTTGGGTGGCCTCGTTGGGTATGCTATCCGGTTCGAAGATTGCACTTCAGCGGAAACAAAGATCAAATGTCAGGCGTCCCTTCTGTCGTCAACGAATCACACGTCCTAAATGCATGACTATTTTTTAGACATGACAGATGGTGTCCTACAGCGAGAGTCTCTGAACGAAGGCGATCTTGACCGCTACAGTGTCATCATCCTCGATGAAGCTCACGAGCGGTCGCTCAGTACTGATGTTCTCATGGGTTTGCTTAAGAAAAGTAAGTCTTTTCGGATGTTGTATTAGCAATATCTCTAAGAAGAGCCATGTAGTCCTCTCGCGGAGGCGGGATCTCAGGCTCATTGTCACTTCCGCCACGATGAATGCTGAGAAAGTAACGTGTGCTATTACTTGAGCTTCTGCGTCATTAACTGATCATGTACAGTTCTCTGCATTCTATGGTAGTTGCCCCACCTACACGATCCCTGGCCGTACCTTTCCCGTTGAGATCTTTCACTCCAAATCCCCCTGCGAAGACTACGTCGACGGTGCAGTTAAGCAGGTCCTTCAAATTCACCTCTCGCTGCCGCCTGGTGATATTCTTGTATTCATGACTGGACAAGAGGACATCGAAATTACATGTCAAGTTGTCGAAGGTTGGTTGCTCTTAGTGTCGCCGGCGCCATGCTGAGTTGTCCAAATGTACAGAGAGATTGTCTCAACTGGACCAGCCTCCACTTTTGGCGGTGTTACCAATCTATTCGCAGATGCCGGCGGATTTACAGGCACGTATATTCGAACCCACGGCTGATGGTCGACGAAAAGTAATCGTCGCCACCAACATTGCGGAGACCTCCCTGACAGGTGCGCACATACAAGGTCTTTTCTCCTAGGCCTCGGAATGACCCCGTTGCAGTTGATGGTATTCTATACGTCGTGGACGCTGGCTACTCGAAACTCAAGGTGTATAATCCCAAAGTCGGCATGGATTCTTTGCAAATTACGCCCATCAGCCAGGCGAATGCGAATCAACGAACTGGTCGCGCTGGCCGGACCGGTAGCGGGTGTGTCAAGCACTTCTGTCTTTTTTTTACCCAGGATGCCAATGCGTTTCTTGCAGATACTGCTATCGTTTGTATACGGAAATGGCATACCGTAACGAGATGTTCGCGAACACCATACCTGAAATCCAACGTACCAATTTGGCCAACACAGTACTGCTGCTCAAGTCCCTCGGTGTGAAGAACCTGCTGGAGTTCGATTTTATGGACCCCCCACCTCAGGTAACTCTACCAATTTCTTCTTGGGAAGTTTCACTGACTTTCTGTAGGCAAATATCATCAACTCCATGTACCAGCTATGGGTTCTTGGAGCCTTGGACAACGTCGGTGACCTGACTCCCATCGGACGGAAGATGTCGGAGTTCCCCATGGAGCCTTCTATGGCGAAGATGCTGATCGCCTCCGTTGAATACAAGTGCTCTGCGGAGATGCTCACTATTGTCTCCATGCTCTCGGTGCCTAGTGTATTCTATAGGCCCAAGGAACGTATGGAAGAGGCTGATGCTACACGAGAGAAGTTCAATGTGCCAGAAAGTGACCATCTGACGCTACTGAATGTCTTCAATCAGTGGAAGGGCCATGGGTATGTTCACTGCTGCTGCCCGCCAGGTGTGTGGACTAACAAATGAGTAGATACCGTGATGAGTGGGCTACGCGACATTTCCTCCACCCCAAATTACTCAGAAAAGCTCGTGAAGTGCGTGCTCAGTTGGAGGATATCATGAAGTTCCAGAAGATGGAACTTATCTCGGCGGGCACAGACTTCGATGTTATCAGGTAGGTTTTTTTTCTTCACGACTCCGAGGGCCATTGATTGACTTGTCCACAGAAAAGCTATCACCGCAGGCTACTTCCACCAAGCAGCGCGTGTCAAGGGTATCGGGGAGTACGTGAATATCCGAACGGGACTCCCTACACATCTCCACCCTACCAGCGCCCTTTATGGCTTAGGATGTGCGTAGCCGTCGGCTGCAGTTGCTGACTTGCCTACTTACCCCTGTGTAGATACCCCAACGTATGTGATCTATCACGAACTCATCCTTACCTCCAAGGAGTACATGACGCAGGTCACTGCCGTCGATGCGTATTGGTTGGGTGAGGATATATTCAATCCTTCACTGTGGACGTTGCTGATCTCCGCTTGTTCAGCTGAGCTGGGCTCCGTGTTTTACTCTGTTAGAGAAAAGAACTTTGACGACGGTGGCATGCGCCGCAGGGCTGACCGTGAATTCTCCAAGAGAGCGGAACTAGAGACGCAAATCGCAAAGCAAAGAGAAGAGTATGTTTTTACAATTTATAGATCCAACGCAGTCCGCTAAACGCAAAGATCTAGATCTGCCAGAAAAGAATCGGAGCAAACTCTTGCTGCCAAGACGTCTAGTGGCTCCACGAAAATCATTGTGCCGGGTACGCCAAGACACCCGGGTCTCCGCGTTGGCCAGACGCCTCGGCGGAGAGTGGGCATATGAAGAAGACAGTGGATTAGTATTCGTATATACAGTTGTGCACTACTTTTGGGAACGGACAGACACATTGTACACCTGCACCTTGCCCACCTGGTCGGCATAACACCTGTTGCTACTAACTACTGGGGAGGCCTGAATCTGTCTGAATTCCTTGCCATCATGATCATCTAGATGATCTGCTCAGCGTGCAAGTGACATGGAGAGCCCAGCGATGGCCTTCGAGCACCAGTCCAGCGAGGGGAAGCTGCACCACACGTCGCCCTTGGAGACGTTGGTGCGCCGTACGTCTTCGCGACGACATCATGCAGGCCACAGCCAGCCGCGCACTCGTGGGGACGTGCACCAAGCTACGACCACGGTCCCTTCACCCGTTCCTCACTATCCGGTTCCCAGACCATCCCTGGGTTCTCCGCCACGGCCGTTTGCTAGTCAGAGCATGCCAGACTCCCCGCTGCTCCATTCAAATTTTCGCAGTTCGACGGCAAGTGCAACGACCAACGCTAGTGTGCTGCAATACTACATGGGCCAGCACTCCAAGTCTTCATTTGACGAACCAGACGAGGCGATATATTACTACGACGACAACAGTCTCGTTTACGGGGAACGCGAACAAGCCTACATCATCCCCGGGAGTCACACACGGCCCGCCAATCGCACACCACAGAATCCAGGTCCACAAATGACAAACAGCAGCAGCCAACCGATACTCCCGAGCACCGCAGATCGACAGGACTCGCCGGAAGCCAAACCGAGGACGTCCTCGTCCAGCGTACCGACGGTCGTTGTCTCAACCCCTGAGAACGATGTCGATCCACTACCCAGTCCACCTTCGCGCCAGCCGATAGTCAGTAACAGTTCACCGCGACTGAATTTCTCTCGACCTGGAAGACCACCTATTCTGTCCTCCGACGAGCAGAAGCGGCAGGTGCTTGCGCGCAACTCCCAACGACCAAATTCGCCACGGACTACCCAGTGCCAGTCATCACACTTGCCGCTTGTCCCAATCACTGGAACGCGTTACAGCGCACATCGTCTATCGGATGAGCCACATTCCGCAAACGGGGGACTCTCTACCAGTGTTCACCCTGGTCCTTCGCCTTCGCCGTCTTCGCAGGTATCTGCGGGTAGTGGTTATCTGCATTCACACCCACCAGTGCTCCGACCCGGGTCAGCTACTACCACACGATCGATTCCATTCCAGGACCATCGGTCCGAGCCAACCATGACACACTCACTGTCGCCGAACCCACCGAACCCCAAACCAAACCAGCTGAGTGATAACAGTCCGTCCACGGGGCCCCAAACACCTTTCGATTATCTTCAGCTCGGGATTCAATACCACGAATCGAATCGTCTTAAGGACTCGGCAAGGTACTTTGAGAAAAGTGCGACGGAACAGGGCGGATGCGGAGTGGGCATGCTGATGTGGGGTCTGGCATTGAGACATGGTTGGGGTTGCGAGAAGAACGAAAAGAGTGGGTTCAAATGGTTAGCGAAGGCGGCGGAGTCAGCTGTCGCGGATCTGGAAAGAGCCAGACAAGGTAGAGGGTTTGATGCAAAGGCCGTAAAGGTGGGACTGTCCGCGGAAAGTTAAGATTAACACCTCACCTATAATGGCAACTCAGGAGGAGCTGGTCATCGCCATTTATGAGGTCGGGCAATGTTTTTTCCAAGGCTGGGGTGTCCGCAAGGACCAAAAGATGGCTGTCGTACGTGGTATGGATGCCCTTGGTCCACCGGAAGCTGATCCCGTTTCTCAGAGCTACTACAGAGTTGCTGCGAGTCTGGGAGATGTGGATGCACAACAGGACCTCGCTTTCTGTCTGGCGAACGGTAGAGGGTGCAAAAGAGACAAAAAGGAGGCAGCCAAGTGGTACCGGGATGCGGTAAGGACGTTCTACATACCGGTGAATTTTATGAACGGTTTGATAGGTTGCACAGGGAGCTAGCGACGTTGGCATGGCATGGATTTACAAGGATAAGTACAAGGGCTGAGTACAACCAGAACCCCTAATTTTATCAGGTACGATTTGATACATGGAGCACGTCGACGTATGTAGTGCTCGACGACCGGATGACTTCGCCGCGACGGAGAAGGGTGTTACGGGCAGACCTTTGGATACCAGTGAATATATAGCAGGACGAGGCGCATAGTATACTTGCAGGCTAATGGCTAGATGTACAAGTTTCCATCCCCGTTACTTTCGTTTCTATGACACTCTTTCAAAGCTCCAACCTGTTTGACCATCCTCCAAGGGATCACGATTTGTCCAACATATCGACCGCCGGCATTGAGGCGGGGTCCGAGCAAGAACTCCTCTGTGTTCACGAGTAAGAGATTGAGCAGCTGGTCTGTGCCCACGAAGGTACCGAGAAAGACACGATTATCATTGGTGACCACACGCAGTGTCCGGTTGAGCAATGTCCTTACAGCTGTGATTGCCGGTGAACTCGAGGTGGACGGGTCGGACGAAGTGGACATCGTCAACTATTAGGCGCGTGTGAGTCTAATAGTGGCACCGGGTAAAGGCCCATCTGTCCATGAATCCATTTGCAAGTCAAGTTTCGCTAAACATGCAGGGCCAACACGACACCGCCGACACGCACAAGTACTCTGTGATCTTGCCGACTTACAACGAGCGGAAAAATTTGCCAATTATCGTCTGGCTACTGGCAAAGGTGTTCACCGAACAGTACGTGAACGTGGTTAGGACTGGGTGTGTATTGACTCGGTCGGGAGACCAGTAACCTTGCATGGGAGATCGTCGTCGTAGACGATGCCAGTCCAGACGGTACGCAGGAGGTCGCCCAGGAACTTGCCAAGGTATATGGGGAGGACAAGATTGTGAGTGGTCGCAGATGGGGTTCTAGCACTTCGCTGACCATTTCCAGGTGCTGAAACCTCGTGCCGGGAAGCTTGGTCTCGGGTTGGTATGTCTTGTTAATCATGGGTTTGGATAGGCTAACTGTCTCTGAAAGAACGGCGTACGTTCATGGACTCAATTTCTGTACTGGGGACTTCGTCATCATCATGGACGCGGACTTTTCACATCACGTATGTTACTAGCTTGGACTATGATGAAGAGATCGTTGACCATGCGCACGTAGCCCAAGTTCATTCCTCAGTTCATCGAGTGCGTTACCGTTCGTGTTTGGCCAATTTATTTCCCTGACGGGCTTACAGGTTGCAAAAGGCGTATAACCTGGACATTGTTACTGGCACGCGGTACCGTTCGACGGCGACCCCTGCATTGTCCAATGTGCAGCCAGGAGGCGTTCATGGCTGGGACCTCAAGCGCAAACTCGTTTCGAGAGGTGCTAACTTTTTAGCTGCCACTGTACTAAACCCTGGTGTCAGCGACCTCACAGGCAGCTTCCGGTTTGTCTCTAGTATCTGGAATGTGTGCTGATCACCTCGTGCTGATGCTGTTGAAAGGCTATATCGACTACCCGTTCTGCGACACATTATCTCTTTGACGGTGTCCCGAGGATATGTATTTCAGATGGAGATGATGGTGCGGGCACGTGCACTGGGATACACAGTTGGGGAGGTGCCTATTACCTTTGTAGACCGAATATTTGGAGAGAGCAAGCTTGGTGCTGACGAAGTTATTGGGTACGCGAAGGGGGTCTGGTCGTTGTTCACTACGGTTTGAGGGGCAGAGTGGCTGTGCAGTCCAGGTTGACGTCATAGATTATTATGTAGTCCAACTACATGGCTGACAACGTCGTTCTCTGAACTTACGGTGCACGATGAGTCTAAGGTTAGATGTTCTGAAATCGCTTGCTCTGGACGACCGCAAGTCGGTTTCGAACACTTCATCGACACGGTCCCAGGCTGAGGTAGACACTGATGACGAGCTCATCTACGTTGTAAGTGCTCAAAGCCACCATCCATGTGCGATCGCTTCCCATTTTCTGTTGCAGTTTTCATCCCCAGGAACACCTGCGCGATCTCGCGCACCTTCAAGACCCGCGTCGCGTCCTGGATCGCCAACCCGCCGCTCGCATCTGCGTGAGGGCATAGCACCCTTGGCAGCCTCCAGATCGCGGTCTACGGATCCTTTGAGGGCATTCCCAACACAAGTATCCCAGCGTATCTTTCGCTGGCTAGATGTATCGGAACTTATTGCATGCTCGAGGGTTTCGCGCAAGTGGAACAAGAGCCAGACACTCAACTATGGCATGCATTCAGTAGCAGCTCATCCGTAACGAAACTAACTTGGTCTACAGTATGGTTCTTGCAATGTAGAAAAGAGAGTTTCCTTGAGGATACCTTGCCTCCTGGAAAATGGACTCGCAGGGAGTCTAGGGAAAATTGGGTCCGTGACTGACTGGTCATGCTGCAGGGACGTCGTTAAGCTCATGCTCCGCCGCCTACAGCGTCTCGCCTATGCAAAGCTGATTTCCAATAAGTCGACTTCTTCGAACCCATTATATTCGAGTGGTTCGGGACGGACTTCGCCATCGAGGAGGGGCTATCAAACACCAAAGGAGAGGAACGAAGAGAAGTGGAGACTCGAAGAAGAGGAGCAGAGTCGTCCAAGTAAAGTGGAGATGCGGGAGATGTATAAAGAACTCGGAGGAAGAAAAGCAAAGACAAAAGTCAAGTTAGGTAGCGCGGGAGGGGTTAGGGATAAGACAGGTTGGATGGCGGATAACGAAGAATGATAGATCCGTAGTGTTTTGGAACGCCATCACTGCACGGACGGTCTTCAGGAATGCGAGTGCAGGGAGTCAGAAAATGCCATGCGCATGAGTTTAATAAAGCGATATATGTTCCCCGTTTCTTTGAGGTCATTCAACAGGATGGGCAAATTGGGGAGAGGCGGTGTGGTGGTGATCACTTTGTGAGTATGTTAACATCTTTTGACAAGGCGAGTGGGCAGAACGAACCATTGTATGATGGAGCTGAAACGTCAAGGACAAAGCTGAATTCCCTATCTGGGTTGGCTTCGTCGACATGCGAGAAGCGCATGAGAAGTTGGTCTGCTCCGATACCCTCTATGTGGCAGCATAGGCAGGACTGGTAAGCTGCGAACTCTGCCGCCACTTCCGTCGCGTGGGAACGGAGGATATCCTCCTCGCGTTGTCGTTCTATAAGGTGTCTACTTGTCAAGACGATGCTCAGATTGGGAACAGAACTTGCTTCACCTCGTCGAAGGTTGGAGGTTATTGCACGATACTGCTCAATCTCTGAATCTATAACAACACATCGTTCGCGTATGGATGCCAGCTGGTGCTTGAGCGCGGAGACGGACTGCTCCGAATCTCTCCTTTCTTCCTGCTCCTTGCTTAGAACTGCGGGGTGGTAAACGGAGACGGCGGGTAGGAAACAAGAGAGCAAGGATACCTGCTAACAACTCGATCTCCCTTAGCTTGCACTGGTTCGTCTCCGCTTCTACTGCTTGAATTCTGTCAGCGAGCCGCCTCTTGTCGGCTTCCTGTGCATTTCTGTGCTTTGTAATATCGGCAATGGCACGGTTGGTGTAGTGTGTGACAGCCTTGAGGAAATTGCCTGTCGATATCTCGTACGCGGAGAGTCTAAGGTCGATTTGAGGGTTTGGTTCTGCGAGAACCGACGCGAGGTCGACGTGTGTGTGTCTCATAAGTATGAGCTGCGCGTGCCAAAGTGCGAAAAGACCGAACGCGTTTTTCGGAGTCGCGCGTCGCTCACGTGACTTGGCCATCCTCAACTGATCCCACAAAGTTATGCCACGAGAGATCTTGGAGATGGCAAAGAAAAGTGCAGAATCGCACTATCGAGACATCCATATGGATACCGCCAAGGGGATAACCACGGGGCTTCGAGACATCCACATGGGCACAGCCAGAGGAGATCAGTGGAACGACGATATCAACATGGACACCACTAAACAGGCCACGACGGTGAAAGCCACAGGGCTCAAGCTATGGGAGAGAGAGCTTCTTGAAAGTTCAGAAGTCAAGCGAAAGGCAACGGTGGCTCAGCTTTGTACGAGTTCTCCCGCTCATTTTTCAGTCTGGATCTTATCGCTGATGGCGGCTTTGTTTGATCAAAGACTTTCTGGACTACTACTTTCAGTGCTTGGGTTATCTTGCTGCCAGGAAGGAGAGAAGAGCACGATTCGATGCGGATACGTCGAAACGTCACCTGCCTGCCGCAGAGTATGCTACGGAGTTCAAGTCTTACTGTGGACGTGAACGCGTATTACTGCGGAAAACGTCGCGCGAAACTCAGGGTCGAACAATTTCACATCATAGCACAAGTCGGGCAGGGGGGATATGGCGAGGTGTTTTTGGCTAGAAAGCAAGAAACTGGGGAAGTGTGTGCCCTAAAGAAGATGCGGAAGCGAACGCTGTCCAAGATGGATGAAGTGCGTTGAATGTCGCAACCATTGTTCAATCGTTGATGTGTTTTTCAAGGTGAGACATGTTTTGGTAGAACGGGACATATTGACGGCGACCAAGACACCTTGGCTCGTTCGCCTGCTCTACGCCTTTCAGGACTCTGAAAACGTGTACCTTGCGATGGAATATGTCCCTGGCGGTGATTTCAGGACTCTTCTCAATAACTCTGGTGTCTTGAAGGAGGAACACGCTCGGTTTTATATAAGCGAAATGTTTGTTGCCGTGAACGAGCTTCACAAATTAGGTTACATCCACCGTGATTTGAAGCCCGAGGTTTGTTTCTAATATCGCTCATTATATACCTTGCATGCTGATGACGAGCCACAGAATTTCTTGGTGGATGGCACCGGCCACGTCAAGTTGACCGACTTCGGGTTGGCGACAGGCGCTCTGAGCCCAAAGCGAATCGAGTCTCTGAAGATAAAGCTAGACAAAGTCAAGGACAATCAAGTTGTATATCGGTCTACGCTCGAGAGACGATCGATTTACCGTTCCATCCGGCGTGAAGATCCCCGTTACGCGGATTCCATTGTAGGGTCTCCTGATTATATGGCACCTGAGGTGCTACGCGGCAAACCATACACTTACTCCGTGGATTATTGGTCTTTGGGGTGTATCTTCTTCGAGTTCTTGGCTGGATTCCCCCCGTTCAGCGGAAGTACACCCGAAGAAACCTGGACTAACCTTAAAAATTGGACCAAAGTGTTGCGAAGACCAGAATATGACAAACCTGAGGATCTCATTTTCAACTTGACGGATATTGCTTGGGACGCTGTAACAAGGTGAGGGGCTTAAAAGCCTTGCTGATATCGTTAAACCATGCCATCTAGGCTTATTTCGCACTCGAGCGTCCGCTACTCGTCGCTAACGCAGGTAGCTGGACATCCGTTTTTTGATGGCGCCAAGTGGGAGGATCTACGCTCTACTCGTGCTCCATTCGTTCCAGCACTAGACTCGGAGATCGACACTGGATATTATGATGATTTCACGTCCCCAGATGATATGGCAAAGTATGCTGAGGTGCGGGAGAAACAAAAGAATGTGGAGAAAGTACGAGAGAAAGATGAGCCAGGTTCCAGAGGGGTGTGGGTGGGTTTTACGTTCGGGAAGAATGGCCCGAGTAACAGGTTTCTGGCCACTATGGATGACACGGGTCGTGAGGATGGTGCTCTGGCAACGATATTCTAACCATTGTACTGCTAACTTGATCTTTGTTACTCGTTACTGTTCAAGAATTGGTCTGATTGCGGTACGGGGTGGCTGAGGTGCAAATACTCTATACTTGAAGAGTGAGAGACTGAAAGAATGCAGGTGACCTGTGACACGCGATTATGTAATCGTTTAGAAAGGAAAGTTTCAAACTCCGTCAAGACGCCACAGCTTTTGACCTCGAACTGCTTTGCTCTTCGACGTTCGCCCCCTCTGTCCACGATGAGCTTGCACGATAACGAAGACCTTGTCAATTACGAGGATGAAGACGATGTTGTTCCAAATGGATCTGGTGCTACCAATGGCACTATCATGTCGGCAACAGCGGATGGTGATGCAGAAAAAGACAAGAAAAACTTCTCAGGCATACATTCCACTGGCTTCAGGTATGAATTGCGCGTTCTCGGTCGGGGGCTTGCACTGACCTCTGTATCAATGGACAGGGACTTCCTACTCAAACCAGAATTGTTACGAGCAATCAGTGACTTGGGCTTCGAGCATCCCTCGGAAGGTAAGTTCTTCATTCAAGTCGGTGTTGTCGTGGTTTTAATAACTGAATCGAATTCCAAACGCAGTTCAGCAAGAATGTATTCCTCAGGCGGTTTTGGGAATGGATGTCCTCTGTCAGGCAAAGTCGGGCCATGGAAAGACTGCAGTCTTTGTACTTGCGACGCTGCAGCAGTTGGAGCCCGTGAATGGAGAGGTATCCGTCATCGTCCTCTGCCATACCAGGGAACTTGCTTTCCAAATAAAAAACGAGTACACGCGGTTTGCAAAGTATATGCCGGACGTTCGCGTCCACACTTTCTATGGAGGGACTCCCGTCCTGAAAGACGCAGAGTTACTTCGTGACAAGAATCGGTGCCCCCACATCGTTGTGGCCACACCAGGTCGATTGAACGCTCTCGTCAGGGACAAAATTCTGGATGCAAAGAACGTGAAGCACTTCACGTTGGACGAGTGTGACAAAATGCTTGAGCAACTTGGTCAGTCCCAAGGGGAATTCGGCTACTTCCGATGTCTTCGCTCCCCCCCACAGAATCTAACTGCCCTCGCCCCTTCTCCGCCCTGCAGACATGCGCCGAGATGTTCAAGAAATATTCCGAGCAACCCCTCACCATAAGCAAGTTATGATGTTCAGCGCTACATTATCGAAGGAGATCCGAGTCACCTGCAAAAAATTCATGGCGAATGCAAGCGTTCTTGATTGTTGTTTTTGCATCGCTGTCCTTACAGCTATTGTTTTGATAGCCGCTTGAAATCTTTGTCGACGACGAGACCAAGTTGACTTTGCACGGCTTGCAACAACATTACGTCAAGTTGGAGGAGAATGGCAAGAACAGGAAGCTAAACGAGCTGTTGGATACGCTCGAATTTAACCAGGTAGCTATTATTGGCTCGATCGAGTTGCTTGTTCTCACATGGGATGGAGGTCGTAATCTTCGTCAAGTCGGTCGCGCGGGCAATTGAGTTGGACAAGTTGCTGGTGTCCTGCAACTTCCCCTCCATTAGCATTCATTCTGGTCTTGCACAAGAAGAACGGTAGGAACCACAGTTGCCGGCAAATCTTTTTTCTCATTGTATTGAAGTATTAAGCGTTACACGGCTTTCAAGGCTTTCGAAAAGCGAATACTCGTTGCCACAGATATCTTCGGTCGTGGCATTGACGTTGAACGTGTGAACATAGTGGTCAACTACGACTGCCCTCCGGATGCTGATAGCTATCTCCACCGAGTTGGCCGTGCAGGACGATTTGGTACTAAAGGTCTGGCTATCACCTTTGTCTCCAGCGAGAGTGATCAGCAGGTGATGGCGGCTATTCAATCTCGGTTCGAAGTTGCTGTTCCAGAGTTGCCGGAGCATATTGATCCTGCCAGCTACAGTAAGTTTCCCATACTGATCCGGGTGTACTACATTGCTAACGGGGATATGTGTAGTGACGTCATAATCAAATAATCTACAGTGTGATTGCAGCTTTTGTTCCTTTGTTGCGTGTGCCAAATATGTAGTGATATTCTGTCCAACCCTTCTGCTATATGTTAAATGCGGACTATGAGCCTCAGTTGTGCTGTCATTTGTACACCAAGTTCAGAACCATTATGGTGGTCATTACTTGTACAAGGTCACTATGACCCACAGTGTCATATGATTAGTATTTTTCTTGAACTCCTGTGAATGTGTTCTTTTCAGAGTGCTGCTTCTGTGCAGCCTGGGCATAATTCAGTAGTGATTCCTGTTGACTGCACATTATGCTGGAAATATATGCAGCTATGCAGTAATGTCAAGACTGGTTCTCAATGGTCTCTGAGAGGTCTGAGGGCATAGGTACTGAGAGGGAAAAAGTCCAGAGGGTCAGAGTTAGTGTACAACTATGTACACTAAATCTTACAGAGTTCCAGAGGTCAGAGGTAGCTAGAGGAGACTAGAGCTGAGTGAGATTGAAGAGTATCTTATTCAATATTCAAGCTGAAGTGCTACAATGTATGTACAAGAGCTTTTATACTACAGAGAACATTCTAAAGCAATGTTCAGGTAACATTCCTCTGGAGTACAGTATGGATGAATCAGAATACTAGTAAGGTATCAGTAAGCTGTGCTGGTAGTCACCAGACAACTGGAAGTCTGAGGATTAGTCAGAAAGTGCCAGAATGGTAAGTCACTTACAGGCAGGAGAAACATATTCTAAATATGGAACAGAAATGGAGTAACTAAATCAAAACTAAAACAGAGACAGAACAGGGTTCCACAATGGGTTCCCATTGTTGGATGCATGAACTTTCAGGATTTATTCCTGCCTTCAGATTGCTTTGTAAGACAACTTCGGAATTCTGTCTTACTGTAGATGACATGTCCCAGAATTTTTCTTTAGCTTTCAGAATCTACCATCTTACATAATCATGGTAGTAGAAATTTTCCACTCTTGTTTCTTTCACCTCAGTGACTTCCATTCATCCTGAGGTGAGTATGTGTCAGAACCATATCCTGAGGGGTCTGGACCCTAAACAGGAGTTGGTGCAAACTCTGGAAAACCCCAGGGGGAGCATGGGAACTCTGGAGTGAGTGTGGGAAACCCTAGAAACTCCAGAGTAGTGGAGGAGGTAGGGTAGTGTCCAGAGGAGTCAGAGGGAGCAACACCCAATTGGCCTCAGCTTATGTGCTGTGCCCTTGGACAAGTCATGGGTATGCTGAGTAGACAGGAGTTTGACTTGAGATTGATCTAGTTGATATTCCAGCTGAGGTCCTACAATGTATGTACAAGGTCTTATATACTACAGAGAATGTTCCAAGGCAATGTCTGGGTAATGAAACTCTGGAGGGCAGTACAGAACATTGACAATGTTCCTACAGGCTGTACTGGAGTATCAGACAACCTGAAAGTCCAAAGGCTAGACCAAAAGTACCAAAAAGGCTATGTCCAGAGTATATGTAACTACTGAGGTCTGGAGTCAGGAGTTCAGGAGTTTCAGGAGTTGCAGGAGTTTCAGGAGTTGCAGGAGTTTCAGGAGTTTTACTGGAAAGGCTCTAGTACCAATGAGGGTAAACTTTCAGAAAAGGAAGGTATCTACTGAGAAACATAGTCCATTAGACAGTAATCCTAACCTAAGTGTCATGGATATGACAGTATGCTTATATTCCATTTGTTACCTACTTCATACTGACCTACTGTAGACTCATAGCTGCATTAGGTTATGAGCCCCAGCTTTGTGCCTTAATACTGGAAGAAAAATTGATCTGCACACCTCACTGTATCACTGCACATTCCCACTATGGCAAAAGATGACTACTCCCTGCAGGTACCTACCTTAAATGCAGATGGTAGTAACTGGCTGTACTACAAGGCTTGAGTTGAATAGGCTGTTGGCTCTAAAGGGTTAAAGGGCACTTAACTGGTCTGGAAGCAAAACCAGAGGACCCAGCACATGGAAAAGACCCCTCTTGGAAGCCAATGACTGTTGAGCAGAAGCTTGTTAGTGAATACCCAGAAAAGCTGAAACAGTGGATGAAAGACAACAGTTATGTGAAGCAAGTGATGGCAGCATCACTCCCAGAATCCCTCTTCCTATGAGTCCAGAAAGAAGAGACAGGAAAAAGCATCTGGGACATCCTCACCAACCAGTTCCAAAACTGCTCTCATATTGTAGTGATTGAGCTGCAGAGAAAACTCCAAGAAGCATGCTGTGCTGAAAAAGGAGATGTACATGCACACTTTGATAAACTATGGACACTGCATGAGCAACTAGCCATGCTTGGTCAGTCTATAAGTGATGACAACTTTGCAGCAATTATCCTTAGCTCACTCCCTGCATCTTATGACTCTGACATTGCTGCCATGACCTCTTCTGCCTTCATCACACAGAAGGACCTGTCCCCAGACTTCATCACAAAAATAATCTCTGATGAGTATGACAGGCACCAAACACATACAAAAAAGGCAACTGGCAATAGCAAGGATGTTGCTTACCAAGCAAGTCATGGAAAAGACTGTACTTGCAGAAATTGTGGTAAAAAGGGGCATATGAAGGACTGGTGCTGGAAGGAGGGTGGTGGAAAAGCTGGGCAAGTGCCCAAATGGTTCAAAAACAAAGGCAAGGGCAAGAAGAAGGACAAGGCAGCCACCACAACAGCAGCCACAGCCAACATGGCAGCACAGTCAACCAAAGATCCAGAACCCAATGGAGTTTGGCTCACTGAAGTGGGAGATGATGACTGGTTGATGGAATTAGCTGACAATGAAATTCTGGACCCCTTGGAATTAACCCCTGATGACAAAGTGGCCTACACAACAAACTATGATCATGTCCTCCTAGCTGGGGAAACTCCACAGTCAGGTGAGGAGATGACTCTGTTTGATTCTGGTGCATCTCAACATATGTCATCATACTGGAATAAATTCCTTGATTACAAACCAATAATTCCAAAACCCATCACCATGGCTGACAGCCACCCCTTCCATGCCATTGGAAAAGGTGTCTTAATGATATCGATCCTGAATGGCTCAGCCCAAAGCCATATCTGACTCAAGGACATTCTCTATGTGCCCAAAATGGGCATTACACTTGTTTCTGTCAGCAAGCTTGACACTGCTGGCTATGCAGCATTATTCCAAGACAAGGAATGCCAGTTCTTCAATTCCCATAAGAAGAAGCTTGGTGAAATTCCAATGAATAATGGCCTATATTGCCTCAAACATGCCCACCAGATCTATGCTGGCCTAGCTAAAGCTGCTGAGCCATTGATGATGGTGGAAATTTATGCAAGGCTTGGCCACATTGCACCTGAAGCAATCCAATGCATGCTGAAGGATGGAACCATCACTAGAATTACCCTGGAAGAAGCCCACTCAACCATGGGGACATGTGACTCTTGTGAATATGCCAAAGCAACCCATTGGAAAAGAGTGAGACCCTCTGAGTTGTGAACACCTTGGCAATGAAATCCATACTGACCTATGGGGACCATCTCTGGTCCAAACCCCTGGTCATAGCCAATACTATGTGTCATTTATGGATGACCACACCCACTACATGACTCTCTATCTCCAGAAAGCCAAATCTGAGACATTCACTTCATACAAGGGGGGGAGTACCTAAGTGTGGAATTTACCAGGCACTTAAATTCTGCAGGTACAGAATGCTGGGTAACTGTCCATGACACTCTGGAACACAATGGAGTTGCCAAGTGGCTCAACTGCACACTCATTGAGCAAGTGCAAGCCCTTATCCATGCCAGTGGCCTACCCAAGAACCTCTGGGGAGAGGCCATCATGCATGCCACCTGGCTCAAGGACTGTTCCTCTACATGATGCCTAGGAACCAAAACTTCTTATGAGATGCTGTATCACAGGCCATCCAGCCTTGCTGGAATCCCTATCTGGGGATACCATGTCAAAGTCCATGATATTTCTGGCTCCAAACTCAACATGTGAGCTCATGATGGACACTGGGTAGGGTTTGACCCTGAAAGTGATGACTGGCCTGATACCCACAGCATTGGAATTGAGTGCAGTGTTACTTTTGGATGTTGTGAGATAACCATACCCTCCAGCATGTTGCTTGAGGGGGAGAATGAGGCTACAGATAATGGTGGAATTCTGCACTCACAGGGAGTGCAGCCACCAGCTTCTGGAATTACAGAACTCAGACCACTGGTAGTTGAGCAACCCACTCAATCATCCAGATTGAATTCTGACCCACTCAGAAGCAACTTCAAAACACCACCACCTCAACCTCATTGTTCTAATTGCCAGTGATTCAAATCAGACTACATGAGACATCTATGAGAGGGAGAAGGTACCTGTGATGGCTGAATCACTCTTGACTACATGAAACAACTCTGAGAGAGTGATAGTTGCACTAACAGTTCCAATTCCTGAGACAATGCAACTCTTGCCTTTGAAGAAGAACTAGCCCATGATGATGATGACAGTGATCTTGTATATGCAATGGTAGCTGGAACTTCTGAGGCTGAAGATCTTGATCCATCTATGGTGCATGAAGCAAAATCCTGCTCAGACTGGTCAAAATGGCAGGATGCCATAGCTGTGGAACTGAAAAGTCTTGATGATGCACACACCTGGGACACTGTAGAGTGCCCAAAGGGTGTCAATATTGCCAGATGCAAATGGGTCTTCAAGATCAAACAAACAGCCACTGGAGAAATTGAGAAGTACAAAGCCCACCTCATTGCAAAGGGCTACTCCCAGGTTCAGGGAGTTGACTATGATGAAACATATGCTCCAGTTGCAAGGCTTGCATCCCTATGGACCATACTTGCTATTGCTGCCCACAACAACTGGGATATTGACATATTTGATTTCCACTCTGCATTCCTGAATAGTGTTGTGCTGGGCCCAGCCTCAAGCCCTGAGCTGAGCTGGGCCGGGCCCTCCTAGGCTGAGCCGAGCCGAGCCGTGGGGACGGCCTGTGGGGGCTCAGGGCCTGGCCTGACTTTTCAAAAGCCGTGAGCTGTGGGCTCAGGCTGTGGCTTTGTGGCTGTGCTGCAGAGTGCTGTTCCTACCCTCTACCATGTTTGGGGCGTAACTCAAGCAATTCTGGACCGAATCATTTGCTTTTTTCAGATGTGAATCTACTAGATGAAACCTACCGGACGATATATGAGACGTTGCGCATGCTTTCACCATTCCAGAGTTATTTGAGTTTTTGTTTCTGAGCAAGGTGGGAAGGTCGGGCTGGCATATCTTGCTCATTTCTGTGCCGGGCCTCTTTGTTTTTTGCATGGTGTCACTACTTGTTTACGGCTAACCAGTGATACCTTGTTTATGGTGACATGCTCAGTTGTTCTTGAGATATTCACTTTTCCATGTCCAGGTCTACTTCCCCTTCCCCCTCGACACTGAACACACGATATCTCGTCCCCTGACGCGTCTACCCTCTCGCAAATCGGGATCCTAACTCTCCTCGCCGAGACCTTTCGAACGGTGCCTTTCGCATCACTGTCGCTGCCGCTGTTCCAGAGATATAGGTATTTTTATGGATGCAGGAGCTGTTGCACTAATTTGCAAATATCTCAGGGTTGGGTGCACGTATTCCCTCAATTCCTTGTTCTCCAGGCTCTCCCCACTCCCCTTGAGCATTCCCCTGCACTTTGTGCCACCGTGCTGAGCCGTTATTCGGCGGCGCATACCCTTCCTCCTACCCCCTACCCTGTTTAGGGTGTAACTCAGGCAATTCTGGTCCGAATCGCTCGCTTTTTTTTTAGAGATGACTATACTAAATGACACCTACCAGATGATATATGAAATATTGCGTGTGCATTCATGGTTCTGAAGTTATTTGAGTTTTTGTGTTTGAACAGGGTTGGGCAGTCAGGACGGCGGATCTTGCCCGTTATCATGCCAGGCCTTTTGGTTTTTTTCATGGTGGTAGCAACTCTTTTTGGATCCATTGTCTAAGGTTGATGCATTGGGTAGATACATGATTTTTGTTGTACATAACTACTATATGTTGTCTGCTGCTGAGGCTGCGGCTTCAGGCCGGGCCAAGCTGTCTATAGGGCCTGGCCCAGCTCATGGCTCAGCCTGGGATTTCTTGGGCCATGAGCCCTCAAAAACCGAGCCCAAGCTGCGGCTTTCGAGCCGAGCTGGGCCTGGACAACACTATTCCTGAATGGCAAACTAGGAGACAGCAAAGGCATCTATATGGAGCTCCCAGAAGGCTATCCTGTGCCTTGGAATTTTTCCCAACCAGTCACAAAGCTCAATGTTGCATTATATGGCTTGAAACAGGGTGCACTCAAGTGGTACCAACAGTTAAGTGCCACCCTTGGAGATTTAGGACTCCAGTGCACACATGCAGACCAGGGAGTTTTCCATGGATGCATTGGTGAGGATATTCTCATACTGGCTAGTCATGTTGATGACTGCACCATCAACAGCAGCTCCACTGATCTCATATGCTCCTTCAAAGCAGAAATTGGCACATGGTAAAAAATCACTGACCTCAGGCCCATCAGCTGGCTACTCAGAATGAAGGTGACATGCAATTGAGAATTCCACACAATCTCCCTATCCCAAGAGTCATACATTGATGCAATTCTCACTAAATATAACCTCACTGATGCCAAGCCATCCACAATCCCAACAGACCCTGGCTTAAAACTCCTGCAAGCAAAAACTCTGCAACCTGTTGAGGAAGCTGCACACATGAAAAATGCTCCATATCATGCAGCAGTTGGAACTTGCCCTGACAGTGCATTTGCTGTCTCAACCATTGCACAGTTCAACAATGCACCAAATCTGACACACTGGGAAGCCATTAAATGGATTTACAAGTACCTTATTGGCACAAAGTGCCTCACACTGACATTTGGCAGAATTGAAAAGGGCCTTGAAGGTTATACTGATGCAGATGGAGCTACACAGGAACACCACCATGCCATTAGTGGCTATGCATATCTGCTTGATGGTGGAACTATCAGTTGGGTGTCACATAAACAGGAGCTAATTACTCTCTCCACTGCTGAAGCAGAGTATGTCACAGCAACACATGCAGCCAAGGAAGGCCTCTGGCTTCAATGACTTATTGGAGAAGATTCTGCCCACTTGAACATCCTATTCCACTATATTCTGACAACCAAGCTGCCATTGCACTCACAAAGGATGGCAGCTATCATTCCCACACTAAGCATATTGACATCCAATACCACTTCATTCATTTTGCTGTTGAAAACAATTCCTTCCACCTTATTTATTGTCCTACTGAAGAAATGGTTGCTGACACCCTCACCAAGGCTCTACCTAGCATCAAAGCCAAGTATTTTGTGTTGTCACTTGGACTTTGTTCCAAGTGAGGGGGAGTGTTGGATGCATGGATTTTTGGGATTTATTCCTGCCTTCAGACTGCTTTGGACAACTTTGAAGTTCTGTCTTACTGTAGATGATGTGTCCTGAAAATTTTCTTTAGCTTTTGGAATCTACCATCTTACATAATCATGGTAGTAGAAATTTTCCACTCTCATTTCTTTCACCTCAGTGACTTCCATTCATCCTGAGGTGAGTATGCTTATATTCCATTTGTTACCTACTTCATACTGACCTACTGTAGACTCATAGCTGCATTACCCATGAGGCTAGGTGAAGCTAGAAACACCCAGGCTACAATCTGGAGTTTATGTGCATGTCACAGATGTGACAGTATCCCCCCCCTCTTAGGGTTGAGCCCTTGAGGCATTGAAGTGTCTAGGCATGTGTGTTTGATTTTTGAAGTCCACATTGTCAGAGTGTGCAAAGGCTCAATGAAGTTCAGTAAGTCCAGACTCTTGTTTTCCTAGTTACCATGTCTTCTCCATTGATGATCATTCCCAATGCCAAACTGGCAGATGTGCTGTGGTTGACACTAACCACAGAGCAGTTGGAAGACAAGCCTGGGGACAGTGTGGCCATCAAGATGGCCCAGTGTGATGAATGCCAATGTTGACAATGCACTGAACTTCAGAAGGTGATAGAGGCAGAGGAAGAGGAGCATCATGCAAAGGCAGCTGAGGAGAAGAAGATCTGGGAGTCAGAGGCTGAGTGCCAGAGCATTTGGAAAAACTGACAGTGCAATATCTGTTATAGACTGGAATAGTTCATCACTATTTGATATATAATGAACCATAGCACTATTTTAACTATAGATCATGATGTCATAATGAAAGTTGTAGGGCTGGGTCACAGGATCATGGGAATATGCTTACCTCATTGATATGCCCAAAAATGGGTGAGAAAATTGCAAAATACAAAAATAAATTGATGTCTCAAAAAATATTTTTCAAAGATGTCATAATGAAAGTTGTAGTACCTGACAAGAGGACCATGGAGGTATGCTTACTTTATCTATCTGTGCAAAAATGGTAGAGATATAGACAAAATACAATTAGTGTTGTGTAGTCTCCATTTTTATTACCAAGTGTAGTGTGTGCTTTTTTGATTTGTTTGGTTGTGTTTGATTAGAAAAGTGTAGTGTAGTGGCCTGACAGCACAATATTTTGTTGGAGATTGAATCACCTCTGTGTGATGTATATTTGGTGCGAGTTTTCACTTGCTTACATAAGCGCTTAGAGCGCACATAGTAGTACATTTTGGTACTGATTCCTCAGTAGTTGAGTCACTACTGAGGGTATGTTCACATATATTCTTTACCAGTACTTACTTACTGATGACCTGTAGCTGCCTACAGGTACACTAATATATTTAGTAGTTGAGTCACTACTGAGGCTGCCTACAGCCCTTTTCTACATATTTGTCATATACTGGAATGGTGTGCAATTATTGCATATGTATTGAACTATAGCAACATTATAACTATATACTGCCAGTTACTCTAAATGTTTTCCCATGTGCAATAGATAGTTACAGATCATAAGATTTCTTTTATTTCATTGTACTTACTCAAAGGAAAGTGTAGTGTAATGTTTGCATATTTGACTACCAATTAAGGTAGTGTTATGTAGATTAGTATATACAGTAGACCTTCTCATAATGCATAACCTTATAATGCATAATTCTCATATTGCATAGGGTTGTTGCTCCGCCCAAGTAGGGCGGCGGAAGCCTTGCATACTGCATAATGAATAATTATTTTTGGTTGGATATGCATTACCAAGGTATCTGAGAATGCTAATAATAATGGCAGTGCAAGTGCACTGCCATGACTGGGTGTGTAAATTTTCCAGGAGATGTCTTCACACTGCTTCTTTTCCCCATGCTGGCTGAATGGAATTTGCATGAGCACAAGCGGAAGCCTCAACTTAGTCATGCACCTTACAAGCCTCAGAAGCCCAGTGGGGTGACGAAATCAACTGATAACCCCAAGAGCTCTGCATAAAGTCTTGAGGGAAAACAGCGGTCAAATCTCACTCTTCATGACTGGCTAACTGTATTTACATACATTGACACTCATCCAGACATGTCTCAAGGTGCTATTGTTGAGCACTTTAAGAGCTGTCGAGATGGTGCTCTCATATTTACACAGTCGACACTGTCCCAGAAACTTCAGGATTGAAAGAAGCTTGAAGCACGTGTTGACCAGTTCCCAAATGCTCTCTCCTCAAAGTGGCCCCGAGTTGTAACCCATCCAGATGTTGATCGAGCATTATTCCTCTGGGTCAAGCATATGGAGGAGAAGAAGGAGACTGTAAATGGCCCAATGCTTGTTGCCAAGCGTGCCAAATTTGAGGAGCAGTTCAATGTTCCTGAAGAGGAATGCTTGAAAGGTGATCGGTGGCTTGAGAGCTTCAAGAGAGCATATGGGATTCGGGAATATTGACGTCATGGTGAGGCAGCATCAGTTGACTTGAATAGAGTGGAGGCAGAGTGAGCTCGTCTCAAGGCTGTTTTGGCAAAATATGCTCCAAAGGATCGCTTTAATTTTGATGAGACAAGCTTATTTGCCTTGTGAGTGACCCTACATATTAATGGATGCCATTAATCAACAAGTCTGAACAGTGCACCACCTGATTGGGGACTTGCCACTGAGCAGATGAGTGGCAAGAAGCAGGATAAATTCCGAATCACAATGGGACTTGCTTGCAATGCAGATGGAAGTGAAAAGCTGCCCATCCTCTTCATTGGGAAGTACAAGAAGCCTCGATGTTTCAAAAATGCCTCCCCACAATCCCTTGGGCTCTATTACCGCAACAATAAGACAGCCTGGATGACCACAGCAATATTTGAAGAGTATGTGCCAAAACACTTGTATGAGTTTTTGACTAATATTCTATACAACAGATGGCTCAAAGCACTTGATATTCAGATGCGTCAGGAAAACCGGAACATCTGCCTCCTCATCGACAACTTCTCAGGGCATTTCACAGACTACCAACCTCGTAATATTCACCTTGAATACCTCGAGCCCAACCTTACATCATATGTTCAACCTTGTGATGCTGGAATCATCCGCACAACTAAAGCACTTCACCGGAGTGCATTTTGCTTGTGGGCACTGGAGATCGATGATGTGGGTGGACACGACATATACAAAATTGACCTACGTGAAGCAATGTTACTGATGGTCGAGGCCTGGGGAAAGGTGAAGGCTTCAACTATCATAAACTGCTGGAATCATACTGGGATCCAACCCGATGCTGGAACAAACTCCTCGTCATCACTCGCTACCACAGCAGCCACTCCCATCAGATCACCCACTCTGAAGACCACCGGTCCAATGCACAACACTGCTGTGTGGGTTTGCATCCGAAAATTCGCCATATCAGATGAAATGCACTTGCCTGAAATTGAAGAACAGCTTCAGGAAATTCTTGGGGGGTCATATGCTGCACATGACTGGGATCCCATACTAAAAACTATCATGGATGCTGAACATGATACTGAAAAAGCATTATCGGGTCTCGACCAACTTACAATTCCTATCTTTGGGTGCCTGATCAACCAGCTCTCTGTCTTGCACCGCCCTCATGTACACTCTCAGTTTGGGGACCTTCCACAACTCACTGAGGCTTCAAAGATGCTTTCAGAAGCCATAGGCAACCTCAAGAAGTGCAAATGAATCATTGGAATGCCACTTACCCTTGAGGAAATGTTGAATCCGGTGGAGGAAGAAGAGATCGGTGAATCTGGGTACAGATTTGCTGGTGGGGATGCTGAGATAGTTGCCAAGGTCAATCATGAAATGGCTGTTAAGAGAGGTGAGGCTGTGGAAGTTGATGATGAGGTTGAGGAGGCAGTTGATGAGGAAAACGAACCAGAGATCAAGCTGAGTGAGGCAATCCATTTGTGCGAGCAGATGGAGCGCATTTCAATAACATATGGGACATGCGAGACATCACTTGACCTCACCAGGCATATATGGAAGCTCCGGATTGAGTTGCAGCAGAGGGAAACAGCAGGGTTGTTGCAGCCAAGAGTACGAACACGTAGTCACTGTAGTCACACATGTCACACTGTGACCATTATGTCACCCTACATCATCTTGCATAACCCTAATAATGCATGACAAATGTCTACCACCCGATGTTATGCATTATGAGAAGGTCTACTGTAGTGACTAGGAAATGTGTGGGAAATGATTGGTAAGCTAAGACTCGCACTTAGACTTGAAGTGCTGCAGTGGCCACTGGTTGTGTGACTGTGAGAAGTTGAAATTTTCACCCATGCATGCACACACACTCAACTGCATCTCCTTTGCCCCACCTCCCACCTCTCCCCACTGCTGTCCCTCCACTGGATGAGGCTCTGTTCCAACAACAAGGCAAGATCCCTGATGAGTCATCCTTCTCCCACTGACACTCCCCCACCTAGAGCCAGCAACAGCCCACCCAGAACAGCAACATCTGCAATGACTGGTGGGTAAGCCCCCCCCTCCCTGGCCCTCCCTCTCTCACCCCTCCTCCCATCTAGCACCTCTAGCACCAACAACCACCACCCTAACCCTCCTTCAAGGTAATTCCCCCCCCTCCCCCTCTCCAGTCCAGATGATGATGCCCATTCCCCCTCCCCCATCCATCTCCCCCTCTTACCATCCATCTCATACATTGATTTATTACCAAGTAGAACTATGTGTATCACTGGAAGCATTGATTGATGTTATGACTGATAACATGAAAAAAACATTGAAAACAGAGATACTATGTCTGAAGCATGTTATTCAAAATAACACATTATTTAACATTACTTGTGTTCTCCTATAATTAAATTTGCCAATTACATGCTAATAACATTGTATATGTTATGTACAAAACACATAGTATATGTTGTGCAATGCTCCATTTAAAAACATTGAATATCAAAGTATGTATGTTCTTTTACCATGTTACACCACATGTTCTTTACAAAGACATTCATCATGTTATTGCCTCATGAATTATTGGATTGGTAGTATTGATCCATTTGCTGATTTGATAATTGGACCATTCAACCAATCTGCAATCTACCATTCAACCAATCAGCAATTCAGTGAATTGCCCATTCTTGCAAATTGTTAAATGGCTACATTAACATAGGTACTTCAAACTTTTCTAGATACTGCAGAGTTTTTGTACCTCCGACATAGGTACTTCGACATTTCCAGGCCCCGCCGTAGCTACTGTGGAGTTTCTGAACCTTCCGACATAGGTACTTTAAAATTTTCAGGCCCCGCCGTAGCTACTGCGGAGTTTTTGAACGGCCGACATAGGTACTTAAAATTTTCTGGGCCCCGCTGTAGCTACTGCGGAGTTTTTGAACCTCCGACATAGGTACTTGAAAAATTTCAAACCCCATGGTAGCTACAGTGGAGTCTTTGAACCACCGATGTAGGTACTTCAAATTTTTCAAACCCCACAGTAGCTACGGCGGAGATTTTGAACCACCGACGTAGGTACTTCAAATTTTTCAAACCCCACAGTAGCTACGGCGGAGATTTTGAACAACCGACATAGGTACTTCAAATCTTTCAAACCCCACAGTAGCTATGTGAACCACCAACGTAGGTATGCACGATAGCTCGACGACGACGCGGCCGGCCCTCTCGAAAATCGGGAATCTAGTTCTACTTCTCGAGCGCTTTCCAACTGTGCCTTTTGTGTCAGCATCGCTGCTTTCGTTCCAGAGTTATAAGCCATTTACTGGAGAAAGGTCTGGTAGGACGAATTTTGGAATATCTTGGGATTGGGTGCGCGTATTCCCCTAGTTCCTTTTTCTTCGTGTTCTCCACGTTCCACTCTATCATCTCCCTGAGTTCCGTAGCGCCGCGCTCAGCCATTGTTCACCAGCACCCTGTTGCCCCCCACCCCCTGTTCGTGTTTCACACGTAGCTCCGTCAATCTCATACCAAATCTCTCGATTTTTTGGGAGCCAACTCTACTCGACGAGGCCTACTGAACGATACCGAAAACTCGATGTAGGCACGCGTCGTTCTCGAGTTATTACATTTTTTCGTGCTCACACAGACTAGTGCTACTCTGTGGCCCATATCTTTTTCATTTCTCTACCGGGTCTTTCGAATCTTGCCCTGTCCGTAGTACCTGGCGACTGCTACCCGGTAATATATACTGCTTGTTGATCCTCCCAGCCATTCTCGAGATATTTGGACTTTCGTGCACATGCTCCCCAGCAACCCCTCTGAGACCTCTGAGACCAATCAAGATGCCAAATCCTCCCTGCTATCCATTCGTAATCACCCATAGGCATGCCGCGATCCACCCCAGACATTTTCGCCATTGTTATCTTTGTGTTTTTGCAGTCGAGTGAGGCTGTAATACCCCAGTGACATTGCGCCGGATCTCTTGCTTTTTGAGATCCTGATCCTACTCGACGAGACCTTGTGAACGATATACTTTTTGTTGTGTCTGCCTCAACACTTCTGGAGATATCTCCCGTTTTCTGGAGAAAGGCCCTGTAGGACAAAAATTGGAATAACTCAGGATTGGGTGCGTGGCTCTTCGTGTTTCTTCATTCTCCAGCCTCTCCCCACTACCCTTGAGTATTACCCTGCATTTTATGTCACTGTACTGAGCCATTATTTGTCGGCACATACCCTTCCTCCTACCCCCTACCCTGTTTAGGGTGTAACTCAGGCAATTCTGGTCCGAATTGCTCGCTTTTTTTAAGACATGACTCTACTAGATGAAGCCTACCAGAAAATATACAAGACATAGTGCGCGCATTCACGGTTCCAAAATAATCCGAGTTTTTGTGCTGTAAACAGGGTTGGGCAGGTCAGGGCGGCGTATCTTGCCCGTTTTCGTGCCGGGCCTTTCGGTTTTTTTCACAGTTGCACTACTGGCTCACAGCTATCTGGTGGTATCTGCTTTGTGGTGACGCGCTCAGCAGTTCAAGAGATATCTACATTTCTGTGTTCAGGCATACTGGCATTCGTGCCTGGCGGCATATCTCCCTCGTTTCTTGGCCGTTCCTCTCGCAAATTGGAACCTGTGTTCTCCTCATCAAGCCGACCATGTTGACTGCTCTATCATCAAATTCTATGAAGCCATTCTCGAGATACGGCTGAGCCTGCCTCTGGAGGGGTACGGGACAATTTTGGTGATAACTCAGGTTCGGACGGTCCGATCGGTGAGATTCCTTTTACACCGAGCTCTCCCACCTGTGTAGAATCGCCTCCCAAATTTGCATGTCCACTGGCCCCACGGTTGTCATTTGGCAACCCATTCTCCTCCCCCTGCCTCATCACCATATGGCACCATACGAAATATCTCCCGCATTCTGCCACAGTACCTCTCGCTTTTCAGGGACCTTATTCCACTCTCGAAGGGCTCTCGAACAGTGTCCATTAAGTCACAGTTGGTGCAATGGCTGCAGAGATATTTGAGTTTGTTGCTCATAGGGAGTGCTCTGGACGGTTTTGCCAATATCTCAGGAATGGATTGACTAATTCATGCAGTTGTTTTTTTACTGTGTTCACCCTCATGTCCCCCATTGTTTCCTGCTGTTTCATGTTGATCACCTGAGCAGTTGTCTTGCAGCACTCTCCCCTTCTCTCCTCCCCCTACTGTTTGACAGTGAACCTCAACTGAGGACAATTGATATCTAAGTGATGGGGAGATGTAGGGAATAGATTTTCCATACCATTGGGAATTTACCTTTATTCTTTGTTTCTCATATTGTTGACTTCCTTTTCTGGTTATTATATTTTTGTTACTTTAGTGTGAGGTTTTATTGATTAGTCAACTTTTTTTATTACCTAGCATGTTCTTAGTTTTCTGAATCCTAATCATCATAGACAAGGTACCAGATGAGTTTTGAGTTTGAGAAGGTTGAGAGTGACCTTGCTCCTTTCTAGACTGTCCCAGATTGCCACCAGACACTATTCTACTACCTCCCTCCAGGCTATGGGAGCATCAGGGAAACTTTCACAATTTGACATAGTCATATAATACTTTATCATGTCCACCAACCCTTACCATCAAGATCATTATGATTGTCCAAATGGTCATTATATTTATTGTCTGGGAGTGTTGGTATTGCTTGCAATTCAACAGCTTTCTTCCCACTACTGATAAGTCATATTATTATGAGATCAATGATGTTTCACCCCAGGAAGGATAGTCTCTGATAATACTGATCACTATTTTACTTCTTGATAAGTCTGCCCACACTGATCTCATTGACAATAAATGCCAATGTTATATGTACTTACAACTCCCACTCACACTGGTCTCACTGACAATCAGTGCCAATGTTGTATGTACTTAAAACTTACACTCACACTGGTCTCACTGACAATAAATTCCAATGTTATATGTACTTACATTCACCACTCACACTGGTCTCACTGACAATCAGTGCCAATGTTATATGTACTTACAATCATGCTCACACTGGTCTCACTGACAATAAATTCCAATGTTATATGTACTTACATTCACCACTCACACTGGTCTCACTGACAATCAGTGCCAATGTTATATGTACTTACAACTCACACTCACACTGGTGAAGTCTTCAGCTATTTCATTGACATGCCAAAAATCATCCCAATTCAATTATCACACCAACAGGATAATTTGTGGGAAAAAGCTAGCATTGATCATATGTATTTAAAAAAGACAAGAGATTATGTCTAGCTTGACAGACTCACATGCAACAGTTACTCATCCTCAATGGCAGCTGCACTAGCCTTGTGCTCTGCTCATTTCTGGCAAATTCTTGCCAATATACTGTTTTTTGAAGGTAGTTGCTCGCTTTCAGTATATAGAGGGAAGATCTGTCTGTTGGCTCATTAGCATCATGCAAGGTGTGTTCATGACCACATACCGATTCCACCATCCCATCAGTTGGTCTACCTCATCTGTTTCATCAGGATCTTCCAGAAGTTCAAGGATGCTGTTACAAAATTGCTCTGAGTCCATAACAAGGTCAGTCTGAGAGAATACTTGGGTAGATGTCAGTGCAAAACAAGTCTGCATAAACAGTCAACTTGCTGTTTGTGCACTTTGGACACATAGCTACTCACCTGAGTGGCAACATAAGCAACTGACACTGAATGCGAGCATTACCAGACCACATTGCTTTTGGCTCTTGATCAACAGAACTTGGCAAGGTAAATACATGTCTGTAAGCCTGCATAGAGTCATGTGAGTTGCCAAACCCAGTATAAATATAATAAGAAACTCACTGAAACTAGAAGGCCACTATGCAGCAGGCCATTCCATGGGTCATCTGTGTCATCAGAATAGTCTGCATACAAAAAGAGGGGCCACTGGTCACCAGCAACCTGCAGTTGACCACTATGCAGCTTCACCTTGGTCCTGTAATGTATTGTACCTTACATGAGAATAGCATAGGTAACAAAATGTACTCTGCATTTTCCCATTCATACCCTGTGGGACAAAGTAATGTGGCAGTGCATTTGTGATGGAATCCTTACCCTGTCTTGACATTCCTAGGAATATGGGGAATAAGTGTTTGGCCTTTCAGGGTAATCCAATCTATTATGGCAGCCTTCATGCTCTTTGTGTTGTCAGCCCTAGCACCACTGGCACCTTTTTGGATCTGTTGGAGCAGTCAGATGAACATGAGTACAACATGCAAGTACACATGTACTTACTAACTCTGCTATGGTTATCACAGCTTCCTCAGAAGAGGTCATGACACATTCTTCAAGATTCAGTACAATCTTCAATAGTTCCTGATATGCAGAATACTCCCTCCTTTCCCTGAGTGTCATTAATGTCCATGCCCCAAAATGACTGCTAAGGAAAGTACTCACTCTCAGGTAAGAGTCTCTAGTCCTCTCTCCTCTACATCACCTATGAGAGTTATGCCATTGGTCAGCAGCATTTGGACATTGCAAAAGGCATGTACAACATGGCCAAAGTGGTGGCCATGGTGCACTAATGGGTCTTGCACACTTCTACATGGCAGTCAGTATGATAAGACTGAAAAACTAATGACCATGCACAGGCATTTCCTAGGTCCCATCTGCAGCACATTCAATCATGAACATTTTGTTCCACTGGATGCAGAATCTTGTTCAGAATCAGAATGTCCACTGTGATGAGGCAAGATAAAATGCTGAGAGCTGCAACAGGAAAGAAGAGGGTAAGGGGGAAGATGAGTAGGGTGAAGTGAAGAAGAGATCAGACTGCCCTTTTATACCCTGACCAGAATGTGACAGGAATGGGAAGATTGTTGCACATCACAGTTTAGTGCCATGCCTGAATGAACAAGTCAGATTGGAATCCCTGATAATGGTCACAGCATGTGACAAGGATCAGAAATAGCGAGTCACACAATGCCAGCACAAAACCATCTTGTGACTCAGACTGCCCAAATTGCAAGATGGATGAAGGTATTGAAACTCACTTTTGTCACTGAACCATTTTCTTAATACCCAGCCACAGCCCTATCAAATAAGAGCATCAATATCTACATCAACTCCTCAGAAGAAACCCATGGCAATATCACCATTGTCCTAGAGAACAGTGAGTGCATAGTGTCCATATTTGTGACTTACTTAAAACCAAAAGCAGATTACAAAAGGACCTCATGCATCTCCATGAAGCAGCCACAAACTCTGAGTTGTGAAAGACTTGAAGATGCCATGGGTACCTCATTGCCATCCACATGGTACCAGCATGTTCCACAAACAACAGCTGACATAGGAGTTCAAACAGATACAACATGGAATACAGTTCCACAGCTGCAATATGAGCTACTGTGCACTCAGGTACATGATGCTCTCAATGACTTGAAAACAATGATGAGTAACATTCAAAAAACCATGGAGATGGCATTCAAACCACCAAAGGACCTGGGGAAGTGGACAATAGGCAAGGGGAAGTGCCAGAGGTGTGAAGAATGGGAAAGGTTGTGGATGGACATGAAGGTCAACAATGAGTAGCATAGGTTGTGACAGAAGAGAAGCAGAAGAAATGGATATCATCAATGGTGCTGAGCCCAACCATGAGATAAACAACTGTTTCTGTTTGGTATCTGCTGTGCAATCAGGGGAAGAAATGTTCATAGTAAGAGATCCCACTTACCTGTCTCCACCAGCAGAGTACATGTGTTTTATGAGGGGTCCCAATCTTGGGGAGGTTGTTCACCAGAATAACTACTAGTACAATATACATGTGAGAAGTCAATCAGAGCACTGAGGAAATAATGTAGTTACCCAGAAAGGCTTGAGTCTGTGGGAAGTGTGTACTTTCCCAGGCACCCCTATATGAAAATACATTGGAGTTGTTACCACAAAATGAATTCGAAGATTTACATCCTGCACCTGGTACAACTCTAGTGCTGGCCTTTGTTCTGAGATGGATGTTACTGATTACATGCCTGGCCCTGCTGGCACCCAATGGCATATCCCAGGGGAGAATGCCACCCCCAACCACCACTAGGGTAGCAAAAATGCATAAGTCTGCATAATATCAGCAAGATATTTGGGGACACTGAAGCCAATATATGCTTAAGATCAGAACCAGAAAAATCAGGGCTCCTTAACCTGTCTACCTTCTGCATAGATTCATTAACAACACCACCATAGTTATGTGCAGAGGACCAGACACTGAACAATGCATCCATCTCACCAAGGAAGACAGCTATGAGCCAGTTGCTGAACAAAGTCTTTTCAACTTGTGCAGGCAAACTTTCCCTTCCTGACTCAGTGCTCTCACTCACCCTAATATCAAGTTAAAATTTTCACAGTACAAATGGAAGCTATAAGACTTACAGACTGCATCAAGTAAGAATCTGATGTTCCAAACATCCTGATGGTATTCATGTAGTCACCAAGCACATGAAGCTTGTAAGTACAAATATTAAGAGTTTTGAATTGCTGAGTTGCCACTGCAGATTTGGAAGGCACCATGCCTGGTGCAACAGATGAACAAGACAAGGTCTCATGATGCTGGTGGGATTGAGCTTCATGTTTGAGCTCCTTCATGGACAAGGCTTGGCATGTCTTAGCCTGGAACATGCAAATGGCATTTCCAACTGATTGTGTGAGATCATCCATCACCTTAAGTGTTTCATCAGTGTGCATCCAGAGTTTTGCAAATCCAAGCCAATAGCAGAGAGTGTAGAGAAGTTCAAGGTCAGTCGAGTTGTGGGGCTCAGGCAGTAAGCCTTCAAATACAGGAAGTGCACACTGCAACCCAGTTGGATAAACTGTGATCCTGGCACAAGGAATTAAACACCATGTACCTGAAGAAGGTCTTCGAAATCATGAGCTGTCATCCTTTTCATTTCTGAGCAATTTTTTGAAAAGTGCCAAATAGTATCCTGTCCAAATGTTGGTACCTGCTGATATCTTCAAGTCATAAAGGATGTCAACTGTTGCACCTGGAAGGCATTTCTAGCAAATACATTACATCCAATCAAGCTCATGCAGCTGACTTTCTTTCAGACTATCCAGAATGTGTAAGAGGTGCATGAAAATGGCTTTCCATACTCCAAGTTCAAATTCATGCAGTAAGTTGACTATGAGCATGAGGAATAGATTGAAGCCAAAAATATGGAGCTGGTCTGAAAAAGCATTCTTTGGACTTGGGAGTGAGTATGCTGCACTGTATGAAATGAGACTTTCGATGCACTTACTGAGGTGGGAATGAGAGACTCATCTTGAAGAAGGGCTTCAACTTGTGGAGTGTTGACAGCATAGTTGGCCTCATAGATAAGCTTTCTTGCTTCAGTGACCCTTTTCTGCCTGGTGGAATTGTCAACATGGGTGAGTCACTGCTGCTGTAACATATCCTGCTGCATGCCCATATTAGACATGTCTGTCATGGGAATTGTGCACCAAAGACATGGGCATACACCAAGGTTCCAAATGAATGCTATCAGAACCCTAACATTGATGGAAACTGGTCAGTTTGTTTTGGGGTGTGGGTGAGACACAAACCATACTTCTTGGGATAATCAGCAGAATACATGACTATTTGTGGGTAGAACTGCTGCTTGATGCTGTCACAACATATTACAACAATCCCATGCTTGTAGGCTTTGACAAAGTCGTCATCAAGCAGTATTTTCCACTGTTCATGAAAAAATTCCCTGTTGCAGTGAGTAAAAAGAATATCACCAGGGTATTTCCCCCCAAAGTGTTCTGTCAAGAAGTCCTTGAATTTGTCAGGGAGCTGGGGGGGAAACAGGTTATCTTTAGACTAGGAAACAGCCAAGTGTACTTGCCACCTGAAAGTATGTAGGTTGCATGAGAGCATAAATGATTTGATGGCTGGCACCTCCAATACTTGGACTCATTCCCAAAAAACACATAGAGTGGCCACAACTTGGCAGAGCCAGACTGTGTCAACTGGGTCAAATCCAACCAGAACATGAGTGCTGCAACGATGCAAGGAAGGTCACACCCAGGTTCTGGGGGAGAGTCATGCAGCTCTTGGTGTGCTTCAAGGAATGCAGTGGAGGTAAACAATTCTCCATAGACCTTCATGTCACAATTCCTGTGAGCTAGCTGCCACTGCAGTTCATATGGTACAAAGTGGAAGTGTGATGCATGTGCTGGATCAGTGACCTTCTCTTGGATGATTGAAGTAAGTGAGCGGTGGTAAATCTGCCAACAGTATAGCTCTTTGCACCAGGATCCTTCACATGACTGTGAAATGGAACCGATATTGTGACTGACAAACACTGCCATTCATGATCCTCCTCAAGCCACTCTGGTTGATCACCATCAAATTGGTTGTAGCCAAGCTGATCATCGATGGCATCCCAGGAGGTGTGAGCCACAGCAGCTGGTGAAAAGGAAGAGTGCCTGACAATATCAATCAGCTGCTTGAAAGACTCCCAGGACTTGTGAACACCTTGGTTCCAATACCAGTTGCCAAGATGCATCACACTCTCATTTGGGTAAGGGAAGTACAGATTCACATGTGATTTGTCTGAGGCCTCTGGATTGGAGCTTGCCACATGCTGCAGACATGCATTATTGACTGAATAGGGATCTTCTGGATCATAACAAGGGAGGATATTAGTGTCATATATATGGAATAAATCTGTGACTTGAATATCTTTTGTGATGAGGAGTGGAGAGAAGATGTATGTTTCTCCACATGAGCTGGTAGTGTGTCACAAGATGAAGCCAAGTTGCCTTGCAGTGCTGACAATACTGAGGAGTTGGGTAGGTCAATAGTTGGGGGAAGTAGTAATGGTGGTTCTGGAAGCATGTCCCAAAAGCATAAAGGCAGCTGGCGATTGGTGCACTGAGCCCTTCTCTGAGCTAGCAGTAGCTCATCACCCTGCAACAACTCATGCTGTAAATCTGGATCAATCTGAAAGTGGCTTTTTTGTTCACTTGACCAAAGAACTGAAGTCCCGAACATGTACCTGCTGCAAAGTGGACTCAGCAGGCTGCACCTTGGGGATTTCATGGGCCCAATCCACATCAGACAGGCCTGCAAGCCCTATGCCAGTATCATCCACTTCAGAGACTGCACAATAACCTGAAATTTTAGCTCTTTTGCTCTGATAGACTCATTTTGCCTTTTCGAGGGCACTGGCAAGTCGCTTTTTGTTTTGGCAGCATCCTTTTTCATGATGTGTGAAGGTACCTAGGCCACTGAAAATTTGACTGCAGACACAGGTTTGTGAGAAGGTATTTTCTGCCATGGCCACACAGCATTCAACTACCAGGGGGGGGGCGGTGAGGAATTGGCAGTTTGAACAGGTATGTATCCTGCACCTGCCTATGCATCATGTGGATCTGGTCATAGTCACAAGTCATGACAGAAGAGCAGCTAACACATTATTGGAATTCACTCATTGTAGCAAAAAAACAAACAAACTACTCACTGTGCTGGTAATCATATGCAAACCATAGAGATAACCATGTTAGTCCCAATGAGCAGGGGTGACTGAGGTAACAATCCTCATCAATCATATATTTGAACTGAGTAGGTGTTTGTCACATCTGTGACATGTGTGAATAGTCCAGGCTCTCGGGAGTCCGCCATGAAACTCCATTCCATGTTTTGTTTATAGTTTGATCTGTTACTCTGTTCTGTTCTGTATTTAGAATGGTTCCTTCCTGCCACTATATGTCTAACTGTTTTGGTGTTTTCAGTCTAACCTTCAGACTTTCGGATTGCCTGATACTCTGGTACAGCCTGTGGGAATGTTGTCAACATTCCACACTGCCCTCTGGAGTTTTGTTACCTGGACATTGCCTCAGAACATTCCCTCTAGTATAAAACCCCTTGTACATTGTAGCACCTCAGTTCGAATATCAAATAAGATACTCATTGATCTCATTACTCTCTGACTACTCCAACCTCAGGAAACTCTGCAGGTCATAGTGTACTAAGTTGTATGCTAACTCTGACCCTCCAGACTTAGACCCTCCATCTACCTATGACCTTGGACTTCTCAGAGACCATTGAGAACTGGTCTTGACAGTATATTCGAACTGAGGCTTGCACGAGTTCACCCACCCACACCCCAATGACTATGACTACTCGACTTCATGCTTGCTTGATGGTGGCTGAAGCCACAGAGTGAGCAGCTATCACCAATATTCACTGATATTCACTGATCAAATGCTCAGATCACTTTAGCCAGTAATAGGCATGCTCTGCCTCCCATTGACCAGTTCTGTAGCTTCTCTGCTAGAGGGGAGCCAACCCTGACACCCACCCAAAGAGCTGGTTCATCCAGCAGATGATCTGCTTTGGCACCCCATTGCACCCTGGACTTCCCCAGTGGTTATGGACCTGGCAGTGATGGTCCAGGAGGTGGCAATCCCAGAGATGATAATCTGGACAACTATGGAGATGATGAAGACAAAGACGACAACCCTTTCATAGACACCCCAGATGAACTAGAGCCACAACTGGTGGTTTTACACAACTTAGCCACTGCCATCGACTGTCTCTCACACTCTGCCCATAACTCAGGGGAACCTTCTTCCTCTAGGGCTAAAGTCTGTGAGCCAGACACCTTCGATGGGACCGATCCCTGGAAGCTCTGGACCTTCTTAGTCCAATGCGAGCTGTGTTTCCAGGATTGCCCTAAGGTGTTCCATCAGGATAGAAATAAGGTTACATTCGCTCAGTTGTACCTGAAGGGCATGGCCCTTGAATGGTTTGAACTGGACCTTCTTAACACCAGAGATCCAGCAAACCATCCTCTGTGGATGGACAGCTGGCTAGACTTCATGGCAGAACTCCAGACTACCTTCAGACCCCACAACCCCATCACTGATGCCAAACACCAACTTGATCATCTTCACATGAAGGAGAACCATTGCATCAACCACTATGTGGTTGACTTCAACTGTTTGGCCTCTCAAGTCCGGGGCTATGGAGATGGTGCCCTCTGTCACCTATTCTATGCTGGACTTCCAGACCATATCAAGGACGAGATTAGTAGGGTCAGCAAACCTAACACCCTAAATGGCTTGCATGCATTGTCACAGGAAATCGATGCACGATACTGGGAACATAAGGACGAGGTCGCTCATCAGACCAAGTCCTCTGGAGGAAACTCCAGAACTAATACCAACAATAAGTCTAACCCCAGTAACAAAGGGGATAAGCAGAAATCCAGTAATGGAACCCAGTCCTCCATGACCAGTACCCCAGCCATGTCCAGCTCCACTCCAAAACCTGCTAACAATCAGTTGAACTCCGGACAAACCTCTGCTCTCACCAACAAGCTTGGAAAAGATGGAAAGCTAACTCCAGCAGAATGGAAGAGATGCTTCAAGCAGAACCTTTGCATGTTCTGCAGAAATGCCAGACATAAAGCCAAGGAGTGCCCCAGATCCACCTCCTGCACAGCCAAAGCCCATGCAGCCATGGCAACCAAGTTGGAACCAAAACTGACTGCCTCCACTGAGGCAAAAAAATAGAGAGCAGCTCCCAGAACTCCACACAGCCTGGGAGTTGCGTTGATACTGACTGTGCACCTGTGGAGGCATGCCTCAACACGTCCACTCTTTCAAATCCAATTTCATTGAAGCCTTCTGTGACTCTTGACTCTTATGATATTCTGGAAACTTCAGCTTTAATAGACTTGGGTGCAACCCACTGCTTTGTAGACTCCATTTTTGCCAATATGCACCACCTTTCCACATATTCTGTCCCTCCACTCGTCCTCCATTTGTTCAACAGTGTGACAATGACAACTATTGATAAAGCCACCAATCTTTCCATCTGTTTCCCTTCCAGAGATGTCATTGATATGACCTTCTATGTAACTCCATTGGATTCTGAGTGTAAGATTGTTCTCAGACATAACTGGCTCACCTGTTGTAGGTGCAGCAAGGCCCCTACTAGGAGAATCGAGAGAGGAAGGTGGTTGGAGAGGATTGAGGGTCAAGGGAGTAGAAGGAAGGGTCGTGGGGAGAGGTCGGAAAGGTGTTGAGAGAGGTCGGAAAGGTGTTGAGGGTCGTTGGAGAGGCTTCGAGGGTCGAAGGAGTGGTTTTCGAGGGTTAGAGGAGAGGTTTCGAGGGTTTAGAGGAGAGGTTTCGAGGGTCGAGAGGAGCAAGGCAAGGGGGACTTAGGAGTGAGGTGGGAATGTGATGACTAAGCATGCAAGAGTTTGGGGTGCGAGAGTCACATGGGAATTTTAACCTACACTATTGCACATTCATTGTAGAGCAAGTAGCCCAAGTCTGGGGCAAAGCTTGAGAGTCTGTGGTCTCCTGCTGCATATATGATTTTAATGGCTTTTCCCAGTGTCAAATTCTAAGTCCAGTCTTCAATTCTCAGTACCAATTTAGTACCTGAGCTGTCTGGGTTTCGAGAACCCTCTTTGAGGACAAAATGAGACTTGCAACACTTCTATTCTCTGTTTTCCCTGGTTCTATGATCTAATTCCCTACACCATTACAATCCATTGATGATTGGGTATTGGGCAGTATTAAATTCAGAACCTTACATCTTGTTTTGCCAGTGCCGATGTCACCCTCTGTCTCAGAGTTACCTCTGAGAGACTCCAGAGATACCCTCCATGATTCTCCAATCTCCACTTCACCCTCCATGGTTGACAACTCTTCTCCACCCAGCCTCTGAGCACCTAACATCTCTCTGATCAATGCGGAGCTTTCCTGCATGCTTGTAAGATAGATGGATCACTCCAGTTCTCCCTCCAGATTCAACCCCAAGATAACCCCAAACTCCAGGCTGCCACTGTGCAGGGACACACCAGACTTATCATTGGTACCCTCAGTCTATCACGACTTCACTGACATGTTTAGTAAAGCAAAAGCTTCCATGCTTGTGCCCACTGAGAGTTCAATCTCAAAATCGGTTGGAGGAAGGAAACTACTCCACTGCTGGGAACCCTCTACTCCCTCTCCCTGGTGTAGGAAAAGAAGAACAGTGAGGCTGGGAGGAGAGCAGAGAGACTGAAGGGGGGGAGTTAGTCCAGAGGGGCTTCCTATAGTCTGGTGAGAGACACAGTCTGATGATGTCTGAGGCTGTCTGGGGCTGTCTAACACTGAGAAAGGCCACTCTTGACCTTCTTGAACTCGAACTCACACTTGAACTTGTAACTTGCAACTTGTCACTTGATTGTTAGAAAATTAAGTACAGGCTAGGTAATGAAAAAAATGCTGACTAAGCAAGAAAACCTTGCACTAAGGTATAAAATATAATAACTGGAAAATCAAGTCAAAATATGAGAAACACAGTATAAAAACAAAATCTCTTGGTAGGGAAACCCATTCCCTACACCGGTTGAGCTTTCAGCTCTCTGGACTTTCATCAATGAAACCTCGCTACCAGCTTTATCCACCCACATTCTCTCCCTATGCCACCCTGGTCCTTTTCATCAAAAAGAAGGACAGATCTCTTCACCTGTGTGTTGACTTCAGGGGTCTCAACAAAATCACAAAGAAGGATCGCTACCCTCTCCCTCTCATCTTGGACTTACTCGATTCACCTAGTCGAGCTAAAGTCTACACTAGATAGATCTCTGACATGCCTATCATCTGGTATGCATTGCTGATGGAGATGAGAGGGAAAATGGCCTTGGACTTGTTATGGATCGATGAAGGCTCGTGATGCTGTTGGACTTACAATGCCCCAGCCATGTTTCAATGCTTTGTCAACTCATCTTTGCAGACCTATTGGATGTT